>JAJJWW010009614.1:0-12935 GCA_023531295.1 Papaver armeniacum | reverse complement strand
CGCCTAAAAACAAAAATCAACCGTATCGATACGTATTTCTAGGATACGCGTACTAATACTCCCAATACTTCAAGATACAACTCGGTTAGAAAACTTTGACTAAATATAAGAAAATTTAGATATTTTACTAGATTTTATGAGAAGTTTTAACTATGGTGACAAAATATTAGTTCGAATCTGTCCATTGATCTTGCTCTAGACTTTCTTCCTTCTTATCCAGACCTTTTCTCTCTTGATGAGGTTAATCATCTGATTATATTTTAATCATGCAAACACATGTATGTATTTTGTTAAGTTTCTATCTTATATATAATATATTTATGTTAAACTACTGATCAATATTGAGTATGCCGTATCGCCGTATTTTAGTTTTTCAAGTTGGTGTATCATAGTAGCGTATTGGTATCTTGTATCCGATACCGTATCCGTATCGTTGCAACACAGCCGTTTTTACATAGTGCAGTCCCAATTTATTCCAGTTTTTTGGTAGCTACTGTCATCCGATCGTCGTGAAATTCTTACAGTAGCCTGATAACTCATGGTACTAAAACATGTTAAACAATCACAGTATTCTAACGGTTGGATCTTCGGATATTGGCAGAATATTAAACGTCTTCGGATATTGGCAGAATATTAAACGTATAACTCTTGGATTTAGATGACTTATTACGCCTTTAAGCCTGTACATGTATCTAGTGAAGATGAAGATGGCAATCAGCACCCACACCATAGTCAAATCAGCACCCATACCTATTGGTTCACTACTTAAACTATTTTTATCATCAAAACTAAGTAGAACCTTGTATATCCACATATCTAAGTACGTCCGTAGCATCGTAGGTATATAAAAAGTTTAATCTTAACTAAAGCAAATATCAATCGATGAAATACCAACCCAATTGATAAATGTACAAGGATTTTAAATACTGAACCCTTAATTAATTATGAAAAATTATAAATTTTCGGAACCCTAGATATACAATTCAAAAGCGTAACACAATTATGGGCAAGTCAAATTCATTTAAAGAAAATGTTTCTAATGATTACATCAAATCTATACTTCAAATTGATTAAAGAGCAACCACTAACATAACTAATGATTACTCCAAGAAATTCTCAAACTAAAAGCAGAAAGAAGAGAATTTCCTTACTTCATTTAAGAACCAGCCAACGCCAATTAACATCTGCAGCAACTTAAGGTATTCATTCCTCACGAATGTCGCTCATGCAGATTTTTCATCTCGTTCTTCTAATGTTTCCATTTTCCAGAGAAAAAGAAAAGAACAAGAGAAAAAGAAAGATCCAGATGAAAAAATCTCGTTTCTCTCGATTTCTCGGTTTTTATGTTGACAAAATTGATACACGTGCCGAGCTGCATGGTTCATTGTTAATGGCACCCAAGTTTATGATCAAAACTAGCAGGTACCCCCTAAGATTCCTATTTTGGCTTTTGGGCAGACCCACGGTATTTAAAGCATTCTAATTCTGGGTTTCTTAATGCATTTTAACTCAAATGGGTCAAAGTAAACCAACAAAAAGTATGTAATAATGTTATAAATAATATCTACCAAAGACATATAGAAAGATTTTCTTAACAAATAAGAACATACAAAGTCATTAATGATCATGCCACAGTAGTTCACTTAGGATGATTGTGAACATTCAAGAATCCCATATCAATGCGTACTCTTATGTCCATTCTTAAACTTTCTTCTTTACGGATTCACCAACAAAATTCTTGTAAAAGCTACAAATGAGCAGTACTCCAAGAATCCAAGTGCCCGATTCCAAGAGAAATGGAACAAGTGCGTCGGAACGGAGCAAAACACTCAAAAACAAGAGACGGGACAAATACCAATCTTAACTCATCCAAATTCAAGAATTTGAAGAGAATTTAAATAGGAAGAGAATGCAAAAGGAATGAGGTCATTCCGAGTTCGGACCGAAGAAGTTACGACCAAAGCAAGTTTGCAGAATATCGCGTCTACGGGCTAGTATGCATACGGTTTGCAAACGATTTTCGTGACCAGGAGCAGTTTGCAAAAGGGTTTGCGAACTAAAATCCCTGGATTTTGATTTTAAATGATGGTATGCATACCTGGTTGATGCGTGTCGTAGGTGCAATCAAATTAATTCAATATTTCCACTCAATTAAAAATAATATAATGGAAGTCAAGTTCGTTCCCACGAGGAGCAAGAGATCTTAGTTGTAAAAGTTGTCACGAAAAGGGGTGTAAAAAAGCAAAATAAAAATAAACAAAGCAATTAAAATCGAAAGTTGAAAGATGAAAGCAATAAGAGAGCAAGATCAAGGAATCCTTCTTCGTTACGAAACAATGATTAAAGTTATGTTCTTTTCTACTTGTTATTAGTCACGATTATCACCAACCGTAGGATAGCGGGTCCGCTTAGCTAGCCCCAAAATCCCTAATTTCACCGAGTAACGAGTCCGCTAGTTATCGGATTCTATTCAAAAGAACCACCTTGAGGTCCGCTTACAAGATGTAATTCCCCGAGGAATGCATTAAGATTTATGAATTTAGGTTTAGTACTAGTAGTTAAACTCGGTTCGCTTGGTTCACTTTCTAAGCGTTGTTTACACACACAATTGCTCCACGGAATCCTCGCAAGAGTCTTGTGTTTTCTACTTATTGTAAAGTGTAGAAACGATTACGTATTCCTAACATACTAGATATAGATCAATTAACAAATTAATTTAGCGTGCACTCAAACAATCTATCAATCAATCATGAATGAATAAATCATTCCTATTAGTAAAAACAATCGATAATCATGTACTTGAAAAACCTTCAAGATAGAATTGAAAACAAAACTCAAATCATGTTAAGAACTAGGAATTCATCCTCAATCAATAAGAAATTTAGCTACTCATGTTTTTGAAATTCACACAAGTAATTAAAAAGAAAAATCTTAGAAAAGCAAGCAAAAACACAAGTGTTGTGTGTGTAGAGAGGTGTGGAGAAGTTGTAGAAAACTTCTCTATTTATAAGCTTCAATATTCTCCAAATCTTCTAAGGAGTAGAATCCTTTTCCTTTTGCAATTCAATTTCCAATTCCAAGCTTTTCTCAACTCTTCCACCTTCTCTTTCCAAATTTGAGTCAATTCTCCATCCAATTCCTAGCCCAAGTCTTCACACTCATGAGAGAAGTCCATAGAAAATTCGGAATTTTGGCTCATGGGAAAGCTGGGATTGTGGCCGGAATCTGGTCGGAAAACGTCACCGCAGGCCATCGGAAATGTTCATCCGTCGAGAGAATATTCGACCGGAATATTCCGTCGGGTCCTCCGTTAGGACTAACGGTCAAACAGGTCAACCGTTAGTCAGCCTGGTTAGTCAAAGGTCAAGGAGAAGGAGTGAGTTAGACTCGAGTTAGCTTCGACTCGACTAAGCGGGCTTACTCGGTGAGTCGAGGCGGAGTCAGTGCTTACTCGGCTGACTTAATCTAATTCGGCTCACAGGAATGCAGTCCTTGAACTCGGTTGGGATCGGTCGTAAGAGATCGTCGGTCGGTCAAAGTCGACTACGCCCGGAAGGATGATTTAGTAGGGTTTCGTTTATTTCGAAACTTTCCGTGTTTGGGGCCTCTGTCCATCGGTTCTGTGACATTCCTAAGCGTTCATCTAGTTTCACCATTTCAAGCTTATTCTCATGCCCAGAGGAACTTCACCCATTCTATTCCACTGAATCAATGCACCATCTCCGCCGTTTCCTGTAACAAGCGTGACATCACCTATAGGAACCCATTAACGGGATCATCAAACCCATTTTTCCCTGTCCCAATTTCGCTCCATTTCCACGACAATTCCTCCCACCTTATATCGCGACCGATCCAAGGAACTCACTCACCCGGATCGGGCAGCTCCTTACTGGCAACTTCTCTATCGAACAATAGCGGAACCATTTCGACTATCCAGATTCAATCCTCTTCTCGATCTGCTCTAACAAAAAACAATCTTCAAATCAACTTATCGAATATCAACCCCAAATCCAAATCTAGTTCATTACCCATCTCCATGACCACCACCATCCCATCTTCTTGGTCGAGCAAATCCGTTTTCCGTCTTCTTTCTGGAATATCGATTTTCGGCTCAATCTCCACCAAGCACATATCCATTAATTCATCGATTAAATCTTCATCTCTGTTCTCTCGGCTCTCGATCTCACATATGAGGACGACTCGTTCTTCTTCATTCTGCCATTAAATCTTCTCCGAGTCCCATAAATTTGTGGAAATCCTTCACGAGGCTTCCTCTCGATTTCACTCGTAGCAGCTCTATCGTTTTACGCATCTCGTCGTATCATGACATCAACTTGTCATTTAATAACAATCACTTCCATTGGCGAAAGATCATCATCAAAACTTCTGCAACGCCACCGGTGATAATCTCTCGTTCGATCACTCGATTTCATTAGCCAGTCATACATTTTGCTTTCCTTTACAATTTTTATTGTGTATGAATGAATGAGAGAGCATCATTAGGGTTGTGTAATAATTGGGGTGGATTAAAACGCCCTGGGATAAGACTTCACCCGAGTTTGGGTGCCCATAATAGGATGTCACTTCGATAAGGAGCTAGCGGTTGGCGACCCTGCCCTTTGAACTAATCTGTCTTTAATAATCCTCTAAAATAGAGATGCCCCTTAACGTGCTTGAGCTCCATATCAATCGATGCAGCCAAATGACCTTTTTGCCCTTTTGGCTCAAATTGGGTGATTTCTTCTTCTTTTCCTCCGTGCGACTCCAAAGTAGCTATAAAACTCAAAACAAAGCGTAAAATACATAATTTACGAAAAATAGCAAAGAAAGCATAAACTGCTAGATAGTAAATTAGGTGTATTCTACACTGTCAAATTCCCCCCATAAATAGACTTTGCTAGTCCTCGAGCAAATCAAACTAAAAACTCACAACTTAGCGTTCGAGCGTCCAAAGCATCCAAAAGCTATGAGGGACATAGAGTTTACGCATGCTAGTAATAAGAGTTAGAAATACTAAAGAACATATTCTCATTCTTAAATGTTGAGTGAGAAATAACCCACCATAATGAGAGAATGCGTGTTTGAGAAACGATCGATAAGCATTTCGCCTCGACTTACCTCACCAAAAGGATTTTATGATAACTGCACTCAAAAAGACAGACTTTTTTATGGTTCTCACATGTGTGCGGGTAGGAATGAAGAGAGAAATCACATAACACGTTGAATGGGTGGGAAGGATAACTTGAAATTTTGAAAAACCCACATCTTTTAATATTTTGAAAAACCATTTTTCTGACGATCTCTAAGAAAGGAAATCAACCATATTATCGAGGATGAGTGGTAGGCCTCGAATGATGTATAAATTTATGACCTACATGTTATAATCCGCAAGTGCACGGCGTCTATCGGAGACGCGGCAAGTACGGGTCGATCCCACAAGGACTTGTGGTGCTCCGATATTGATCTAAGGCCTGCTTCAACTGAGTTCTAATGACAAGTAACAAAGATTGTAACATATATTTTTGTTGCCGATACTGGCTGATTTTTAGTTGTGATCCTAAGCTAAGGTAAAAGACGAGAGATAAAGGTATGTTTGGGTTATCAATTCCACCACTAAATTCCTAGTATGTGCTTTCAACTAAGTTAAAAGTCTTGTTCCTATAGTAGCTAAGGGCGATGTGTCAGATTCGCCACTTAACTAAGGAGTTTCACCATGTAAAACTTCAAATAACGAGTAGAGGTACTAACCTAGAGCATTAGTTATCTAATCAAGTATAACTAATCAAAGGAATTAGCATTTACTAATTGAAACAAGAGTCTGAATCACTCTCAACTCGAGTATTAACCTAACTACGAGTGCATCCATGGCTTTGGTATGCCTTTGTGAGAGCAAAGAGTTGAAGTGATAAAATTGAAGTTATCTAATAAATATTAAGCATACAAGAACATTTCAGCGAGTTTAAACACAACTGTGAATTAGGGTTTCATCTCAAACCCTCACACTAAATTAAAACACAAAAATAACAGAAATTAAATCTATTGACTGCCCTGGCTAATCCAGGCGTGTCTAAAATCATCATCCCCTGCTTCTATTTATACATACCAAGCAAACCCTAAAACAGCAAACCCTAAATCAATTAAAAATACAAATTAAATGAAAAATAATCAAACCCATACTCTATTCGGCTGCAGATATCGTTCTCTCCATTCGTCAATTTGCCTCCGAAAACACCATGCATGGGTTGCTCGAGAAAACCCTAACCCTAATTAGCTCCGACCTAGCTTCTAAAGTGAGAAGAAGCTATGTGAGAGGTAATTGAGAGATAGGAGTGGCGAGAGCGGAGTGGTGATAGCTTTGTCGGGGAGTTGTTGGTGAGGTGGTGATGGCGAAGGTGGTTGTGGTGTCGGAAGAGCGAGCTGCGCTACGAGAGTGACGGGAGAGGAGAAGAGAAGAAGGAGAAGAAGAGTAGGGTTTCTCGAGGGGGTATAGGGTATGGAGGTTTTGTTGTGGCGCGAGTGCATCGGGGAAGATGAGACAGCTGCAGAGCGTTGGATCTAGCTGGAGAAATCTCAGCGACTGAGAAAGGTAAGCGGTATTGGAGTGATTCGATGTTGGCGAGGCGGCAAACTTCGATGCGCATGAGGGAGCGACCGTAGGATGTAACTAGATGCGATCTCAGCGGCTCGGGATAATCGGGCTCGGATCCGGGTCTAGCTCAAGCCCATTTCTTGTAGATGAGTCGCTACTTGTTGGGTTGCAAGCTATTGCTTGTGCGAGCTTTGGCTCTCTGCTCCATAGATACTTGCCTCCGATTCTTCGCTCTTTTGGCTCCTCGGTTTCTCCAGGACTTTATTTAGTACCTAAAAATACAAAATTAATTAATACAAATATTTATTCTTGAAAACAAGAAAACACAGAATCACGGGATAATATACGATTCTTAAGCACAAAGATGAGTAAAATACTTGATAAAAAGGTGTATAAATATACCTTGTTGGCACTCATCAATGAGATTACTTACTTACCTTCACATCCGATCGCCAATTATGATAACACCACTCTCACGGCATCCAATAGAAACGTCTTCCACTCCTTGTCTTTAACTTCTTCGTCCTCGTCTTCGGTTTCAACTATTGATGAATAACCCTTGAATTTCATAAATCCTTAACAATTTGTAACTCTTTTTACCTTAAAATCCTTGTCGCTTTGAAACTTCCTTATATATTTTCCTTCCCCACGGCTAATAAAAATAAACAAAGAAATATTTCTCTTGTGTTTTTCTTTTCTTTCCTTTTTTTTTTTTTTTTTTTTTTCAATTTTTTTTTTTTTTTTTTTTTTTTTTTTTTTTTTTAAGAACTACAAGAGAAATAAAATACAAAAAAAAATAAACCATGGTAATGGGAGAAGTATTTTACCACTTGATTCTTCACAACTTCTGTACTGTCTTGAAAATCATAAACTTTCAAAAATTCTCACCTTTTAATTTTCTTCGCTTTCATGAATAAGTCTTCATACTTGGATATAAAATTACCTCATTGTAGTGTAAAGTCTTCAACATATATGTGAAATCCGCTCTTGTATGTTGCTTTACTGAATTTGAAATTTGCTCTTTTCTCATTCCGTTGCTTGTAAACCTTAAACTTTTCCAACTTTCCTTGTAGATTTTGATGTCGCTCCTTGTTGATGATGAATGTTTTCTATGGATCCGTTGTTGTCGAGAGAGAATGGTGCTAACTGCAAATCGAACTACAAGAAGGAAGCTTTCATCTATGGACGTCACCCTCATGATTGACAAAATTAGCACTCAAGAGATCAAGAGTAGTGCTTGATGATTGTGGAGTTGGGTAGCTCACCATTCTACCCTGGAATTAACTTACGGTGACACACTCAAAAGAAGCTCTTTAGTAGATGGAAGATTTCTGGTCGCAGCCTCTCATGATATGAATACTGGTAGTCTCCACTAATGATTGATCGACAACTCTAATAACGCATTTCTCGCACCAAATTCGCATCACCGACATGATTAAATCCATTGGCCCAACACTCAAAACAAACAAGAAATCAGATGTAATTCTCTAACATTTCCAAGTTCAATTATGTCGATCAAAATCTCTATGTAAACATACCTGAAGTATGCTAGTGACTCACAAATCTTAAAGTTGGAATTTTTATGTAAAACTCTTTTTTTTTTTTTCAAAATTTTTCATTTTTGTAATTTTTTGTTTAAAAACATGCTTAACCACTCCCAGCACTTAAACCTTACATTGTCCTCAATGTAATTGAATCCCTCTAGTAAAGTCAAGGTGGAGAATTTGTGATAAGAAAAACAAGAAAAAAAGTAACAAAAGCAAAAAGATAAGAAATACAAAACCGATGGGTTGCCTCCCATTAAGCGCTTGTTTCAAAGTCGACGGCCCAGACTTGGCTCTTGCATGATTCATTCCCATATACTAACAATCTGAAAATTTGAGGGATCCACCCATAATACCCGGTTTTGCACAACAATAACTCCATACAAATATTAGCACAAGAAAACAATAGTGAAGTTATCGCTCGATAGAAATTTCCCCACACTTATTCTCGTCCACACTCTGAAGTGTATAAAGAACATAGAATTCGGGAACTTCCATGTATTCCTCTTGGCAAACCTGCATAGTGTTAGCATCAAGTGTTTCCAATGGTGGATATTTAGAAACAAAATCATCCAAAAATACTTCGAAGCACATACATTCAAACCAATAAGAGGTAAAGGAGAAGAATCAATAGGCAAAGGGTTGGACAAACTCTTTCACAAATTCTTGTAATATAGAATCCTCTTCATCCTTAAAAAATTCAAGTGAATTACTTACCTCTTTGTATATCGTGGTCCTCTATTAAACCCTTGCAACCATTCTTCGCCGTTTTCTACCTTAACCAAAGTCTCGGCATCATTAAAATCATTCGCAAGTTCAATTGGGTCTTCCACGAAATCAATGAATGTAAGTTTCATCCTCGAATACATCATCTCTTCAACATTCTCATCATCGGAACTCCAGGTCATTCACTAAAATGAATTTCATCGGTATAGATTGTAAGATCTTCTTGTGCAGCGTGTTACACCGCTTACAACAATAGGTAAGTCACACCCAATCTCCTCTTAATAGGTGAATGATCGTAGTTATGATCCTGAGTTGGAAATAATCCCTCATTGTCTCAACATTCATACACTTCCGCGGACTCTCATCTTTCTCTAAGAAATTTTTCCTGCTAATAAAATGCATCTTCCTCAAGCTCTTCCTTTGAATAGGTGATTGATCATTATTAAGATCAAGGCTCGAGTAATCTACACTAGTCGTCATCAAAAGTACTCCAAAGGTCGGTCCTTTTCAACACAATCATCTTCTTCATTTCTTTCGGCACTCACCATGGTACAGCAACCTTCATCGGCTTCATAACCTTTATCCCGACGCCGTTTAAGCTCCATATGAATGGTCCTACTAATTTCACGCGACAAGCTCTTCCGCAGTCCCCACTCATCCTCCAATTTGTGGGCACTCTTCTGCGTGGCAACGACGCTCACACGTCTTTACTGCACCGTTTATAGAGTTTATGAGACTCGTGATTCCTCTTTGGAAAAAGTGAAGGAAAAACACGATGAAGAGGAGTATATTCCAAATTCTCTGCCTCGCACATTACTAGAAAAAACAAATTGTTAGACGCACAACTATCTCCTTCCATCCGTGTGATTGTCCACTCTACATACCCGGCTCATAAGGTTGTTGATATGTATGAGAATATCCATAAGGTTCCTCAGAAAATTTATCATAGCCAAATACTGGTTTTGATTGGATCCTAAGGATGGCTGGAAGTTGTCATAATGTTGAGGTCGAAAATCAGATGATTGCTTGTAATATGCTTGCTCTTGTCCACCGTACATGGAAAACCGACACTGGAACAAGATTCAAAACCAAGTTAGATACGTAATAATCCAACAAAGCAAAAATAAAGCAAAAAGAAAAATAAAAACAACTAAAATCATCCGTTGCTCCCCCAGCACAGGCGCCAAAATTTGATGCGTGTCGCAGGTGCAACAAATTAATTCAAGATTTCCACCCAATTAAAAATAATATAACGGAAGTCAAGTTTGCTCCACGCAGGAGCAAGATCTAGTTGTAAAAGTTGTCACGTAAAGGGGGTAAAAAAAAGCAAAATAAAAATAAACAAAGCAATTAAAATCGAAAGTTGAAAGATGAAAGCAATAAGAGAGACAAGATCAAGGAATCTCTTCGCTACGTAAACAATGATTAAAGTTATGTTCTTTTCTACTTGTTATTAGTCACGTATTATCACCAACCGTAGGATAGCAGGTGTCCGCTTAGCTAGCCCCAAAATCCCTAATTTCACCGAGTAAACAGTGTCCGCTTAGTTATCGCATTCTATTCAAAAGAACCACCTTGAGGTCCGCTTTACAAGATGTAATTCCTAATGCATTAAGATTTATGAATTTAGGTTTAGTACTAGTAGTTAAACTCGGTTCGCTGGTTCACTTTCTAGCGTTGTTTCTACACACAATTGCTCCACGGAATCCCTCCGCAAGGTCTCGTGTTTTCTACTTGTGTAAAGTGTCGAGAACGATCACGTTATTCCCTAACTTATACTAGATATGTATCAACTAACAAATTAATTTAGCGTGCACTCCAAACAATCTATCAATCAATCATGAATGTCTTTAAGATCACTCCTATTAGTAAAAACAATCGTATAATCATGTGAAGAATCTTCAAGATAGAATTGAAAACAAAACTCAAATCATGTTAAGAACTAGGATCCATCCTCAATCAATAAGAAATTTAGCTACTCATGCTGAAATTCACACAAGTAATTAAAAAGAAAAATTCTTAGAAAAGCAAGCAAAAACACAAGTGTATGTGTGAGAGAGGTGTGAGAAGTTGTAGAAAACTTCTCTATTTATAGGCTTCAATATTCTCCAAATCTTCTAAGGAGTAGAATCCTTTTCCTTTTCGCAATTCAATTTCCAATTCCAAGCTTTTCTCAACTCTTCCACCTTCTCTTTCCAAATTTTCGAGTCCAATCCTCCATCCAATTCCTAGCCCAAGTCTTCACACCCATGAGAGAAGTCCATAGAAAATTCTGGAATTTTGCTCGCCGGAAAACCGGATTGTGGCCGGAATTGCGTCTGAAAACGCCACCGCCTGGCCAATCCGAAAGTTTCTGCCCGCCAGGAGAATATTCGACTAATATTCCGTCTGGTCCTCCGCTAGGACTAACGGTCAAACAAAGCTCAACCGTTAGTCAACCAGCTAGTCAAAGGTCAAGGAGAAGGAGTGAGTCAGACTCGTAGTTAGCTTCAACTCGGCCGAATCGGGCTTACCTCAGCCGAGTCTTAATCGAGTCAACCGCTACTTTCACTGACTTAACCTAATTCGAGCCACCGAACTCGCCATCAACCTCGTTGGGATCGGCCATCGAGATCGTCTCGGACGGTCCTAGCTCGATCGCCGTAAGGATGATTTGGCCAATAGCTCATTGCATTTCAGAGCTTTCCCGCCAATTTCAGTGCCTCTACTTCATCGCGCCTCGTGACATTCCTAAGCATTCATCTAGTTTCACCATTTCAAGCTTCACTCATACCCACCGCTGAACTTCACCCATTCTATTCCCTCGAATCAATTGCACCATCTCCTTCATTCCCTCAGAATAAGCAAAGAAAGATCACCTATAGGAACCCATTAACGTAGATCATCCAAACCCATTCTTTTCCTCGTCTAATTCCTTTCTCTGCTCCACAAGAATTCCTCCTCGCCATACGCGGATCGATCGCTGTAACTCACCACGATCGAGCAACCCTTCTGCTCTTCTCTATCGAACAACAGCAGTAACCTATTCTCAGCCTATCGCGCATTCAATCCTTCTCGATCCGCCTCAACTCAAAAACAATCTTCAAATCAACATCGAATATCAACCCCAAATCCAAATCTAGTTCATACCCATCTCACAAACGACCACCATCCCATCTTCACAGGTATCGAACCGAATCCATTTTCCCCCGCCTTCTTTCCCTGAATCATCGATTTTCAGCTCAATCTCCACCACCAACACATATCCATTAATTCATCCGATTCATCTTCATCTCTCGTTTCTTCTGCTCTCGATCTCTCGCCATGGAAGCAAAGCAGCTGCTCTTCTTCATTCTCGCCATTAAATCTTCTCCCGAGTCCCCTAATTTGACGGAATCCTTCACGAGCTTCCTCGCATTTCACTCTAGCAATGCAGCTCTATTCGTTTTCTGCATCTCGATCTGTGCTCTGACATCACTGGCCGGCTAATAACAATCACTTCCATGGGCAGAGATCATCATCAAAACTTCTCACAACACCACTGTGATAATCTCTCGCTCAATCGCTCGATTTCATTAAGGCAATCATGGTCGCTTTCTTACAATTCTCTTGGTATGAATGAATGAGAGGAAACATCATTTAGGGTTGTGTAATAATTCAGTGGATTAAAACGCCTCGGGATAAGACCACCCCAGCTTTGGGTGCCCATAATAGGATGTCACTCGATAAGGGCTAGCCAGCTTGGCATGCCTCTTAACCACAAATTAGTCTGTTTTTAATAATCCTCTAAAATAGAGATGCCCTTAACGTTAATCGAGCTCCATATATCAATCGTCTGTAAAATGACCTTTTGCCCTTTTGGCTCAAATTGGGTGATTTCTTCTTCTTCTCCTCCGTGCGACTCCAAAGTAGCTATAAAACTCAAAACAAGCGTAAAATACATAATTTACAAGAAAAATAAGCAAAGAAAGCATAAACTACTAGATAGTAAATTAGGTGTATTCTACACCTATCACTCGGTATGTGCACTCATGAAGTCCAAAACATTCCTAACTACTGCTTTTCAAAACCTAAACATTTAAGAACCTTAAACACAA
>JAJJWW010009613.1:0-203819 GCA_023531295.1 Papaver armeniacum | reverse complement strand
TATCGCTTGTTGAAGAGGGAAATTGACATAGAATGGTGTCATGTTTCGAATTTACAACAAAGGATTGTCAATAAGGATGCCAAAATTGATCGTCTGGAAACCGAGATTGAAGGTCTTCAAACCCGGCTGCATCGTTATGTGACCTTTGAGTATGTCCCCGAGGAGATTGATAATCTTAGGGCGAGCTTGTCTCGGTTCCATGGTATCGCTGCCGACAAGACGCTGTTGGTTGATAACTTAGAAAGTCAGTGTGGACGGTTAAGGCTTCAAGTCCGAGATTTGAACGCAGATCGCCTTCGGATTCGGGGGAGAAGAGTGATGCCGAAAAGTGTAGCCAAGAATCTCTTGAGAAGCTTAGAGAGTCTAAGAAAGTCTCTGAGGAGTTGGAGTGGGTTCGGGCTCAGTTATCAGGTTTGCAGATAGCACACTCTCGGCAGAGAGCCCAATGGAATGATCATAAGAAATACTGCCCCTCCAATGAGTTTAACGAGCAACGGTATCTAGAACTTTCCTCTAAGATATCTTCTCTTGAGTGTAGCTTGTCTGAGTCCGAAGAGACCGTTAGAGTAGTCACCCCTTTACTTGAAGGTGGTGTCCCTTGTATTGTGTTTTCATCGTTGTTGTCTTAATGTTGTTGTTATGTTACTGACGTCTCCCGTGTTTTGGCAGCCGAGCAAAGGAAGGTAACATCGCTGGAAGAGGAGAATGCCCGATTGAAGGGAAAAGAGGTGCAGCTGCTGGCGAGGGAAGCTCAATTACTCGGGCAGGTGGCCACTGCTGAGGCGGCATCGATGCAGCTGGCACACGACCTTGCTGCTGAGAAGGCGAAGTTTAATGATGAGCTCGTTGCAAAGGTCAAAGCCGGTGTAAAGGCGGTTCTTGATAAGAAGCGTGCCGATTCGCACGCCAAGAGGGCGATTCCGGGGCCGGCTCCTCCCAAAGAGTAGGCTCATCTTTTGTAGCGCTGCGTCGCTATTTCTCCTTTACATTGGGTTGTAATCCGCTCGAACACCTTTATTTTCTCATACATTTTCTTTTAATGGGGTGCTGCGTCGCCAATTCGGTTGTTTTTCTTGCTTTCTGACATTGCTGTTAACGTTCTCATTTATGTTGTGCCGGTGATATGTGGTTTATTTTTACGACTAATTTGCGTATACCTGCATAAAAATGAGTAGATCAGTTAGCATAAATGTCGTTTCTGTCGAACACACTCAACAGGGAGGGTCAATGGGCCCAATGCCATGTCCCGATTGAGGTATCTCATCACCGTCTTTCAAGATCTAGTGGTAGGGTATTTGGTCCTCCCTAATTTCTATGGGATCGATATCCCAAGAAGTTATCAATTAACTTTCTTGGGCAAGTGATTTCGGCCACTTGCGCGGGGAGCAATGTTGCCTGCTTGACTGTCGAGTACTCATGCCTCGACAATCGACCACTGGTTTCCAACCACCAGGGCCCTAGGACTACCTCGTCACTTGCACACTGCCATCGCCCCGAGTTCGAATAGCCCGTCTTAATGTAAGTCGCCCCGACACTTGCACAATGCCATCGCCCCGGGTTCGAAACGACCATTCAAGTGTAAGCCGCCCCGACACTTGCACAATGCCATCGCATCGGGTTCGAAACGGCCATTTAGACGCAATTGTCACATTCCCAACCCCACGTGGCCTTTCAAGGAAATAGATGACAATATATCATACCTGCTCTCATGGGTGATATATCTTTAATCGCTTAGCATTCCACGATCGTGGCTCGGGTGTTCCGTCCGGTTTTAGTATCTTGTATGCTCCCTCACCGACCTTCTCGACAATGGTATAGGGTCCTCCCCATCGTGCTGCTAGTTTTCCGCCTTTTTTATCACGTTCATAACTGGGTAGGTCCTTTAGCACCAACTATCCTGGATGGAACTCTCTTGGTCGGACCCGCTTGTTATACTCTCGTTGTATTTTTCGTTGGTAATTTTCCATCTTTTGCAGATCCATCTCTCTTGTTTCTTCTAGGTCGTCGAGCTTGGCTAGGATAAGATCTGCCGAGATGTTTCGCCTCCACGCCTCGGTCCTTGTCGTAGGTATCATCGCCTCTGTTGGAAGGATAGCTTCGGTCCCATATGTTAACATGAAAGGCTATAATCCGGTCGCCTCTCTGCGAGTTGTCCTATATGCCCACAAAACATTGTAAAGCTCTTCGTACCATTCTCCGTATTCTCCATCAAGCTTCTTCTTCAGGTTGTCGGCGATGGTTTTGTTTGTGATCTCAGCTTGTCCATTACTCTGAGGGTAAAGGAGTGTGGACTTGCTTTTTCGGATGTTGTAGGTATTGAATAACAAGTCGATATTCTTGCCCTGTAGCTGTTTTCCATTGTCCGAGACGATTTCCGCTGGTACTCCAAAGCGACAGATGATGTGCTCCCAAATGAATCGAAAAACATCTCTATCCCGAATATACTTTAATGGAGCGGCCTCTACCCATTTAGTAAAGTAGTCGGTAGCCACAATTAAGTATTTTCTTTGCCCCGATCCGACATGCAATGGTCCCACGATGTCGATCCCCCATTTGGCGAAAGGCCAAGGGCTGATTACCGAGTTTAACGTCACTGCTGGTGCATGTATCTTCTTTCCGAATTTCTGACATTCGTCACAGATGAGGGCCATATGCTTTGCATCCTCGTTCATGTAAGGCCAGAAATATCCCATAGTCTTGGCTCGCGCTGCTAGGATACGGCCCGAGCTGTGGTTTCCCGCGCCCCATAGTGCAATTCGTTCAAGATTGTGTGCCCCTCTTCTTTACTCAGGTATCTTAATAATGGTCCTAGGTATGATTTTCTGTACAGAATGCCATCTCGGAGCTCATATGCAGCTGCTTTGCTTTTGATTTTGTTGATCTCGGGTCGCCCCTTGGGTAGTTTCCCTGTTTCTAGATATTCATGGATAGGTTTTCGCCAATCATCGGCCTTATACTGATCGGTCGTAGTGGCTTCCACGTGCGAGCTGACGTCCACTGTCTCAGGTACCGATGGCATCAAGATTCTCATAATTCTGATGCCTTCAACACTTGCATCCGTTAGCATGGAAGCGATGTATGCTAGAGCGTCCGAGTGGCGGTTATCTTTCCTACAGATATGCCGAAACTTGATGTTTGGTATCTGGTCGATGTAAAATTGGGCAAGTTCCCAATATTTCTGTAATAAGGGGTCATGTATAGCGTACTGCCCGCTGATTTGTCGGACGACTAGCTGAGAGTCACTTGTTAATCTTACATCTTGAATTCCCATCTCCATTATCAGGCGTAGGGCATGTATCACAGCTTCGTATTCCGTGACATTATTTGTTGCCTTAAATTCGAGTTTAAACGAGTGGACCATCTTTTTACCTTTTGGCGTTGTGAAGACCAATCCAAGGCCTGATCCGTCTTTATTGGATGATCCATCCACAAAAACTTCCCATCGTGTCGGGTTACAGGTTTCGAGTAAGTCGGACGGATCCTCTTGGTCTTCCTCCATTCCGGGGATGTCTTCTACTTCATCTTCGTCGCTCAAGGGGAAGTCTGCCAGAAAGTCGGCCACTGCCTGTGCTTTTACTGCTGTTCTCATCTCGTAGAAAATATCAAACTGCTTGATCTGTGCGCTCCACTTGGAGATCCGCCCGACTCGGCGCATTGTTGAGTACCGATTCTATGGAGGATTTTGTGAGCACCGAATTTTGTGAGTTTGGAAATACGTCAAAGTTTTTGTGTTGCAAACACCAATGCTAATATCATTTGCTCGATTCTCGTGTAGTTCTTCTCCGTTGGGTTCATGGTTTTGCTTATGAAATATACCGATTTTCCTCCTCCTACGTTCTTGACTAGTACGGCACTAATGGCATAACTGGTTGCCCCAAGATATAGGGTCAGTACCTCCTCGGGCTCGGGCCTTTGTAATACCGGCAGGCTCGCGAGATGCTACTTAATTTTTTTTAAATGCTTCTTCGCATTCCTCGGTCCATTTGAACTTCTCTCCTTTCCTTAATGTCCCGAAGAAGTCCTTGCACTTGTCAGATGGTCGAGAGATGAATCGCCCCAATGCTGCCAAGTTCCCGTTTAACCGTTGTACATCTTTAATCGTCACGGGTGATGGCATTTCTACGACTGCTCTGATCTTATCTGGGTCGGCTTCGATACCTTTGTCGGTAATTATGTACCCTATAAACTTGCTCGAGGTAACCCGAAAGTGCACTTAGCAGATTCACCCTCATCTTGTATCTTCTCATGGTTTGAAATATGTCTCGGAGGTCGTCGATGTGGTTGGTGGCCACCTTGCTCTTGACCAAAGCATGTCGTCCACATATACCTCAATGATGTTGTGTATTTTATCTTCGAACATGTCTTCTACTAATCTTTGGTAAGTGGCACTGCGTTTCTCAGCCCAAACGGCATTTTGGTGTAACAATATAACCCTGCGGGTGTGAAGAAAGATGTGTGCTCTTGTTCTTCGGGGACATGGGAATTTGGTTATACCCCGAGTACCCGTCCATGAGCGTTATTGCCTTATATCCAACTATGGATTCTACTAGCTGATCGATGTTGTGGAGGGGGAAGCTATCTTTTGGGCATGCTTTATTCAAGTCGCTAAATTCGATGCAGACTCGAACACCTCCATTCCTTTTAGGGACTATCACCATGTTAGATATCCATTGTGGATATTGAGCCTTTCGAATAATTCCTGCTACTCGCAACTTCTTTAGTTCGGCCTCCACTGCTACTTGTAGCTCGGGTGCAATTCTACTCATCTTTTGTCGAATCGGTTTGAACTTGGGATCTATTCTCAAGTGATGTGAGCAAACTTCTGGGTCAATTCCCTCCATATCGTGCATTTGCCAGGCGAATACGTCCATGTGTTCTTTCAAAAGAGTTATCAACTGCTGTGTTTGTTCATCCGTCAATAGAGTCCCTATTCTCACCATTTTAGGCTCTTCCTCAGTGCCTAGATTAACTTGTCGAGTAGATTCTAAGGCCGAGAAATTGGGCTTTGGTTCATCGACCATTGTCGGCTCCTTTGATTGCTATAAGATCTCCTTCTCGCTAGCTTCATAGGTGGTGATGGCTTGTGATATCACCTTTTCTAGCTCTTTTCCCGCCCTTATTTCCTTAGCTTTGTTCTTTTCTTGGAGTTTCCTCGATCGCCTTTCTTCATTCTCACTGGATATCTATCTCGTACGCATTGTCGCGCGCCCGGGGATCGCCCAACACCTCCACTTCCCCTCGGTAGGATGGGAACCGCAGTCTTTGGTGGTATGCCGAGGCTACTCCTTTGATTCCTGCGAGCCAGGGTCTACCCAGGATTACTTCGTAAGGTGACACAACATCGACCACGTAGAAGGTGGTGAGCGTGTCTAGGAACCCCTCCCCATCCGAGACTCTAAGGGTGACTTCTCCCTTTGGTACTGTCACTGTACCGTTGAAGCCGTAGATTCGATAGGTCGACGGGATTAAGATGTCATCAGATAACTCCATTCTTTTGAAGGTATCGTAAAAAAGGACCTCGACTGAACTGCCGCTGTCCATTAGTATCCTTCGGACGCCCCATTCTTCGATAAGTAAGGTTATCACTAAGGGATCTCCATGGGATTGACCATTTAACGGGACGTCTTTTGCTGAGAAAGTGATTGGCTGCATCATCCAAGGTTCCATGGGCAGATTTTTAGCCACACTGAATATTTCCTTTCCCGCTCGATCTCTTTTATGAATCCTTGAAGTGATACCGGTACCCAAGTCAAACCCTTGGGTTTCCGAGTGCGAGATAGTGTTACAGGCGAACTGGGTACCACGATTGATTCTTATTTGGTGCACCGGTGCGTCGGGCTGAACTGGTGTCGGCGATGTCTTAACGAAATGTCGCAAGTATCCTTCTCGGATCAGATGCTGGGCGATATCTTTTACCTCCCAACAATCATTGGTCGAATGGCAGCGAAACTGGCGGTAATGATAAACCTCGGGATGGTTTCTTGTTTCGTCAAACTGAATTCCCCTCGTTTTCGGGTATCTGATGTCGTTCCTCTTTTCTACTTCCTTGAATATTTCTTCCAATGGTGCATTTAGTGGAGTGTAAGATCTGGGTTCGTGGCGAGGCTTCTTTCCTTTCTCGACCCAAATTTTCTTGTTCGCCCCGTGATGTTGTGTGCTCGTCCTTTTCTCTGGTCGCTTTGGATCTTCTCGTGGGGTTGCCTCTATTGTAGTGCTTGCTTCTTGTATTCCTCTATCCTGTGCTCCTTCCTGTATTTCTTCTAGGGCGATGTAGTGTTCTTGCATCTTCCTGATTTCCCTTAACGTTTTAGGTTTCTCGGTGTACATTGCTATCCAAATATGATCTGACTTCCCCAATGAATTTTCGAACCCGAAGATATGTTGATAGACCGGTACCTTCCTGATGTCAGTACACAACTTCCTCCATCTGTCTGTTAGAGACCGCAGTGGTTTCCTGAATCTTCATGCAAGCGTAAAGAGCTTATTAACTCTGGGCCGAGCTATACTGTTGTGCATGTAAGTTTCTAGGAACGTTTCCACCAAGACAGCATAATTGCCAACGGATTCATCGGGTAGGGTGTAAAACCAGTTCTTTGCCTCACCTTCCAGACTCGCTGGAAAGAATTTACACATGACCACATCGTACTTCGTCCATTGTAACAGGGACATGCTGTACATTTTGATATGTTCTCCTGCGTCGCCCGTGCCGTCGAACCTGGATGGGAAGATCGGCAACGTACACTTTGGCGGAAAAGGAGTTTGATCTAGTTCCTTAGTAAATGGTGTCTTCTGTGCTTCACTGATTACTTCTGCCAACTTATCGTCCTCGCCATTTCCTGTCAGCTTCTTGACCATCTGCTCAAGTTGCTCGATCTTTTGCTTGGTTATCGTATCTGTACCCTCGTTTGTCGCTTCTTCCTCGGTCGAAGAATCCTCGTATGGACCATACCCTCCCCTTGAGCGATTAGGGTCGGGCATGCGCTCTCGGTTCGGCGGTGGGGTCGGAGTGTCTCTCGGCTGGGTGTGACTGTTAGAAGCGCCTCGACTTGACGATCCTCTTGACCCGGCCCTCCGGTTGCGAAGTCGGTAGTTTTCATGTTCCAAGGCTAGATTCCTTCTCTGCAGTTCTCTCATAAGGTCTTCCTGTCTTCTTTGGCTCGCCAAGATAGCAAGTAACATTGGGTCAGTGCTATCATGTCTAGAGTGGCCATTCACTTGGTTTCCTGCTACATTGGGGGGCGCAGTTGGAGGTCCTGCCGGGAGGATAATGGGGGGAACGGTTGGAGCTATGGGTGGATCAGCTGCTACTGGTGAGATGTCTCGGTTGGGGTCACCCATTCCTAAGCGCACTCGTCTAAGCCTTTCTCCTTCTTACTCTAGTGCCCGCTGATACTCCATCGGTTGCCTTTCTCGCCTCCGTTCCTCCTGCATCATTTGCACTTCTTCCTCTTCCTTAGTATCCGATGCAGTTCTTCCGTCTTCCATGTTCCCCTGCATCATCTGGTTCGGGTTGATCCTCAGTATTCTGGGTGGGAGATCATCGTCTCGGCCTAGATCTACTTCCTCGTCGATAGTTGCCATGCCCCCGCCTGGTGCATGAATCTCGCCTTGATGGTTTTGCCGATTGTCCTCTTGTCGGGAATCCGTCAGTCCTTCTTGTGCGCTAGATCCCGCTATGGCCCGGTTCCTGAGAATCCTACTCGTCCTGAAGGTGCTCGCCATCACCTTCAGTGTTTCTCTTGTGCCTCGGTTCGCCCGTCCGTCCCCGCCTACGTCAAAAAGTACACAACACTTACTTCGAATCTGTTTTCGAAAAGGTTAAGGATGAAGTACAACAGATTCTCGCTGTGTAAGGTGGAAAAAGTATTCGTAGTACAATTCCCTTTATGCTAGCGTGTTGATCTCAGCAATCAAGTGGTTTTGACCGTAAAGGACAATCTTTGAAAAACTGTCTCGACACATCGCTTTCGGTACTTTGTCTATGCATTAATCATTATTTGTCCTAACATTCCTAGTGCCAGAAGTCATTAATCATCCGTACGTTAGATCGGAAGATTTCTTTCTTGACTATGGTCGATAATAACGACAACCTTCACCAGCTGTTGTGCCGACGATCTACCTATATGGATTGCCGGAAATCCCCGAAGGCAGTTGTACCATAGGATTCCTTGGTTTTCTATTGATGCTGTGAGGCTTTTAGTGTAGGATCCAGATGAGACTTATTAACGAAGTGCTCACTATACTCCTTCCAGCCGTAGTTTCCGAAAAACTAAACTCGATGACTTAGAGTTAGTTTTGCCTCCACCACTATTACACTTTGTTTAACTCACTAAGAAGGTTTAAACGGCGAAATAACGTTTCAACTTAGCTTCTACCGATCATCAAAGATGATCCATTCGGGAGCTTTGAGGTGTTATAACGGTTAACTTAGATCGAAGATGAGGCAATCTTTAATCAAGAAGCTTAACTCAACAGAAAACACTTAACTCGACGTAAGAAGATTAATCAAACTTCCCCGACCGGAATCCCTCACTCATAATGTAAGAGATCTTAGGTCACTTACTCGACGAAATTAAGACGGTGAAAATAACTAAACAAGTTTTTCCTTTTAAACTAAAATTCCGTGAGCTTTTCAAGGATTAAGTAAGTGAAAACAAATGTGACAAAATCTAGCTTCTAACCACAAAGGTAAACTTGAAACGATAAAACTAGCAACCTATGCATTTCAACCATTAGAGTCTTTCACTTAGCATCGATTATCATCAATAGATGTTTATAGGAGCTGTTGAATCTCTCTTTTAACGATGTTTGTGCTATCTTTGACAGTTAAATAACCTTAGAGTCTTGAGACGAAAAAGTGGTCAGCGAGGTGGAATTTCACTCTAGCTTCTACCAACATCAAAAGATGTTATTTCGGGAGCTTACTGATCTTCTAATAACTCGTTTAGACAACTCAAGCAAACAACCTAGTTTGATGATTTAATCTTGACAACTCGACTTAACCGAAAGCAAAAAGGATTGATGCTATTAAAAACAGTCTTACACCAAAACATAACCCGGTTTTACTAAGAAAATCGTTTTTATAAAACAAAAACAAAAAGACCTTGCAAGCTCTGTTTACCAACACATTTAACCAAAAGAGTTTCTCCCTTAGCTTCAACTAACACGCAAGGTGACTTAGGAGCTTGGATTTATCTCTTTTGGTAACCAATTTTAAGGTATCCGAAGATGTTACACGGTCCCCTTAGTCGGCGCCAGAATGTAGTTGAGGAAAATCCTACCACTACATCCAAAGAATCATAAACACACATACCATGAAGTAAACAAACAAAATATGCACAAGAACACAAGATATACGTGGTTCGGTATGATTACCTACGTCCACGGGGGTGAAGGGATGATCTTATTACTCGATTCACGGTTACAAAGTATGTATCTCACTAACAAGTGCTCTCTTCTTAATATCTAACTCTTGGTGTTCTCTCTCTTTCTTTCTTATCTTTTTTCTTTACTCTCTACATGGCTCTCTATTTATAGTTACAAACGATGATACATCCAAGTTACAGTGTAAGTCGTGACACATCTTCCTTGATATCCTTCTCGGGCCAGGGATGATGTCTCTTCCGAGATGCTGGGCCGAGCCTAGTGATATCTTCTCCCGACGTCCTCTCGTCCGGTGTATTTTTTTTAATGAGTATAGCCGATATCGCCCTTGTTATTCTTAGCCGAGTCTTACTTTGACTAGATTCTCTTTATCTTCTCAACTACTTCGTAAGTGCATTTATTATTCTTGTACTCGATGGCTATCTCTTCCGTCACCTCGGACCTTTACGCGTATTGCCTTCACGGGTTCCCTTGGAGTCTATTTTCTCGCGCCAAAGCCGGGTAAAATGATTTGGTGCTTCACACTTCATCTGCTGTCGATGCCTCACTACCTAGGATTGCTCCACCTGGATCTGTGGATTATTCACACCTACAGATAGAGTAAACAACAACCCTACCATTACTCGTATACCTTTGAGCGACACTACTGTTTTCATCTACCAACTATGTAGTAGTAAAACTAGAGAAAAAAAGAAATATAAGTCTATTAGTCGTACTACCAGTATCAAATCCGCGGTTGGAACTTTGACGAATGTTTTTGCCCCAAAATATGCTCCAAAATGTGTTTGCCCCATCCTTTAATGAATACTGAAGCTCATAAACCCATTGCAAAGCTTCTAGTACTCTAGTAGGAAATCAGTTGATTCGATCAAACATCTTGACATTCTCTTCTCCTAACGCTTTCAATGAAACAAAGCTACTTTCGTGAAGAATCATTTCAAAAACTTCCAAACCAGTAGCACCATCATTCAGAAGCTCATTTATACTGGCGGTTCTTGGGTCATAACTTAAAGGAGTTTTTTTATCATCCCAATATAAAACCTCCCCGCTCTTGGTGAGGTCGAAAAATTGCGCCAGATGGTCACGCTGCAAATGCACGGTGCTTGCCAAACTCCAATTGGAGGAATCTTCTTCCTTTTCTTTAGAATTACAACTACTACTATCATGTTTCTTCTTAAAAGACCATATATTGATAGTGTCGTAGCTTTTTTTATGAATAAAACACAAGCAGCCTCCTAAAACCTGGATTTGATGATAACAAAAAATCGCTATTTTTTGGCCACAAGGCAGGATAGTGTGATAAGGCGGTTCAGGGAGCAACCGAAATACCTCATCTGCCAGATTGAAGGCCACAACTCTACCACTGTTCGACTTCATTGGTTTAGCTTTCTTCGATATCATTTGGTGCAACCAATAAACCTCTCAATCTGCATTCATAACCGGTGAATGACAATTATTTGTTTGCAACGAATAAGCAATCTCTCCTTTGTTTCTCCACCCAGTACCAGCCCCAAGAGTATATAACTGAGCTTGTCCTGGTTCCGTATGTTCCTTTGATTCATAACAGACTCTAACCACCTTATACTCACTCGTCTTATCATTGTAACCAAATCCAAATACATTTCGGCCTTTTAAACATTTTTCACTACAGACTGGTAAAAATATGTATTCTCTAGTAATAGGATTACAGATGAAGAGAGGATCAATAAAATCCCCAAATTTACCATCTCCAGGTATAGATAAACAAATCAAACCATTAGATGAACCAATTATCACAGACTTAATCTTCCAAAATGGAGCATCCTAAAGAATTATGGAGACAAGGTTGTTATGATGATCGACATAATTCTTACCTGCTCCGCAAATACAAGGTTCGATGGGTCGAAAAGTATCCAGCTGATCCCAAAGAGTCTTCAGTTGAGTGTAGTACATCGCTACATTCAAGTTTTCTTGTTTCAGAGTGGCAATTGATTGCTTAATCGCATACAGCTTTGATGCATTATGGTGAGAAAACCGTGATTTGATATCTAGCCATTGCTCTCCGCGATTTAAAGTTCACGATGATGGATCTAATCGACGGATCTCTCGAATTGGAAATCCAGTGCCGACTAGATCATCACAAATGAGTCCAGTGTGGGAGATCAACTGTGGAGGTTGGCTTTTTTACGGTACCATCAATATACCCAGTCTTCCCTTTCGCACTTAAAGCCTTGGTCATGCCTCTACCCCAAGTGCAGTAGTTGTCACTTGTGAGTAGAGGGGTGAAGATAACTGAGGTCGGGTTATCGGAAGGGTGTACATAGTATGGGCTTGATGGGGATAAAACAGAATCTGTTTCAGAAGCTGATGGAGGAATGAATGAAGAGGATGGGTTTGTTTGATTTTCTTCTAGAGTCATGATGATTAGGTTTCAGAAAAAAAAAATCTAACCTAGCTCTGTATATACCATAAAGAATTATGGAGACAAGGTTGTTTTTCTCTCACAACTGTGTAGAGATTCAATTCATTGATGAGAGTATTTATACTCAATTACAAGTACAGTTGATTACAAAGATAAGAGTATAGTAACAAACACATCAAGAGAATAGGTAAGTACAATAGAACCGGAAGACTAAAACTAGTATAGCTAGAAGATAGGAAGACTGAAACTATGTACAACAGAAAGTCGACAAAGTAGTTAGTTAGATGACCTGACTAACCTGACTAATCTAATACATCATCACCAAATCTCATACACTTATAATGTACTCTGCTTATGAGTGGATGATTCATCTTTGAAATTATAAGTTTGTGTTCATTATCATTAGTTTCATCATACTCTAGGTGAATAAGTTGCACTCTCTGATTTTGTAACATATTGAGGGAAATGAAACTAACCTTTGAATCTGAAATAGAAGAAGGAAAATTAACCTTAGTTAGATGAGAAATGAAGTATTTCCATGCCTTGGATATTAATCTGCATTCAAAAACAGACTCAAATGGAACCCTAGAAAATATGTTTAGTATGATATCTTCAGGAAGAACTTTCTCCATTGATTGATGATTTTGTTATCCTGATGTGTGCACTTGAGAAGATGAAAAATATCTTAGTTGCAGGAATTAACTGCAGGGATTTCGAAATTTGTTTACCATGGTTGGGAGTAATAAATATACAGTAAATGTGGTTCAGGCTCGGGCTCTCCGCATGCAGGTACTAAGGAGGACAGTTGTCATCCCTAATTTAGGAAAACGAGAAGATTAGTTTAGAAATTTTAGGATTTTCCAAATTATCCCCCTAATTTTATGAAATGAAGAAAATATTTAGGGATATAACAAGAATGGTAACATTTAGACTTGATGAGACGCAGAGGCTGACCGAAACTTACTTGGGACGGACGAGGTGGTGAAGTGGGACCTGATTCGGCGGAATTTATCGGAGGTACTGGCGTTGGATAGACATAAGTGAAGTGGGATCTTTCTTTTCATTTTTTGACATGGGTATTCATAATATCCGAAGACTATGAAATAATTGGTGAAAAATGATCATGGATTGGTAACTTGTTTCAGTTCAGTATATACATAAAAGTAGGGTTTTTTTTCTTTGTATGAGTGTTAAATAATTATTATCAATTGTTGATTGTTGTTGAAGATTATACCGTATAAGACATAATAGTATTGATGATTCCAAGTGATACAGGGAAATAAGTTGCAAGCATACACAGAACGAGGGATCTGGCGGGTTGGCGGGTCAACCCGTTTGACCCGCGGGTCCTTAAAAGCTCAACCCTAGATCGGACCTACTAACAACCAAGTCGGGTTAGGGGCGGGTTTAGGCGGGTCGGGTTAGGGTTGACCCACGGGTTTTGGCCCTAATTGCCAGGTCTAGATGTAGGATTCCTGAACTTGGAATATGTATTTTCTCCTTTAACTACAAACATGTTCGTGGACATCGTGTTCACTTTGAACGATTTGTCTCTGGTGCTCGTGCTTCCCTTGCCTTCAGTGGCCTGAATTTCTAGTTCTATTCGAGGCGGTTATTGCTTGATGAGCATTATGTGTTGGCGTATGATTGGTGTTGTTTGGTTTTTGTGTGCTTGTTCGCTCTCCATTCTTAGGGGCGAACGGTAAGCTCAGTCTCGTCTCATTTTTCATTTCGGGAAAATCCGTTTGGTTCTTGTGTTGCCTACCTATCGAGAAGGTATTGATTTTGACACTCGATTTTGCCCAGTAAACATGTGAAATCATCCTAGCAGATTGTGAGGGGGGGGGGATTCCCCGTAGCTTTGCAGCTAGCATGATGAAAAACTCAGAAAAATTAAAAATTCACGGGAAGTTGACTATCCGTGAAACGCTGTGGTCGGGGAAGCAAAGTTCAGGAACTTTGAATTCTCACGGCCATACATATATCAGTGGATGGTTAAAGAAATTCAGGAGAAAATATTTCTTGCGGATGGACGGAATTAGAAAATTCAGGAGTAAATCCGAGGGAAGTAAGAGAATTGGTACATCGAAGCAAAATTAGAAAAGCACTGTCAAATTCCGTGGAACTGACAGTAAAGCAAGGAGATCGGGCTGGACTTCTACAACAGCTGACGAGAGCCTAATTGATGTGCTCGACGTGACCAGACTTTGGCAGTGACCTACTTATGGAAATTTGGCTAGTTTTTGGTAATCTACTTTGCACAGGCTTCTACAATTTAGAGACTATATAAGAGACACTTCTTAACCTAACTAGATATCACACGTCTCATATTATACTTTTGTACCCCTTTAGGAGAAAACCGGGTAATTATGTAATCATATGAAGCTAAACTTTTATTGGTTAAGGATGAACTCAATGTTCTAAGCGTGTAGCTTTATTAGTCATATAAATCTATTTGGAGTTTATATCATAATCGTTTGTTTTCAATACATCTAGGGTTTATGAGTGATTAATAGATTGATTTGGGTGCGCATTTAAATTGATCTACTAATTGTTCTAATGCTAGTATTAAGTTAGGAGATAAGTAATCGCCGAATAATTCATACACAAGTAAACATCGCGAGACCTTATAGAGGGATTCTGTGGAGCAATTGCGAGTAAACAACAACATCAGCAAGTGAACCTTGATCTAAGAGTTTAACTACTGGGATCAACCTAATTCACAAAGCATAAAACATTCGATTGGATTACACCTTGAGTGAGCTACTACTTGGTGATTCGGTTGGATATAATCTGGTATTGGAGAGCTTCCGTATCCGTGGTAAAAGGAGTTTTGGAGATAGCACTGAGCTTGCTGCTATTCTACGGTTGGTGATGAACTGTTCTTACGAACGATAGATAATAGAACTTGTCCAGGTTCTGTATGTTCCTTTGATTAATAATAGATTCTAACCACCTTATACTCATTCGTCTTGTCGTTGTAACCAAACCCAAATACATTTCGACGACATTTTTCACCACGAATTGGTAACAGTATGTATTCTCTATTAACAGGATTACAGATATAGAGAGGATCATTAAAAGCCCCATATCTACCATCTATAGGTATAGATAAACAAATCAAACCATTAGAAGAACCAATTATCACAGACTTTTTCTCCCAAATTTAGATATACCGAATGACATCGACTTATAATCATCTCTGCTAATGAGTGGATGATTCATCTTGGATATTCTGAGTTGAGATTGTGGTTGTTCATAATTATTATAATATTCTAAACAGAGAAGCTGCACTTTATCTTTTGGTAACATATTTTGGGAAATGATACTAATCTTTGAATCTGAAGTAGGGGTATTAACCTTAGAAAGATGAGAGATGAAGTATTTCTATGTCTTTGATACTAATTTGCATTCACAAACAGATTCAAATGGAACCCTAGAAAATATGTGTAGTATGATTTCTTCAGGAAGAACTTTCTCCATCAATTGATTGATGATTTTGTTATACTGCTGTGTGTGCACTTAGTCTTGAGAAGATGAAGAATTTTTTTAGTTGAAGGAATTTGCAAATTTATTTACTGTTTAGTTGATAGTAATAATATATAAATTTAATAGGGTGCAGTCTTGGGCTCTCGGCTCTATAAAGTCTAACCTAGCAGCATGGTGTTGGTGTACAGTCCAAGACTTTAAAGAGTGTGTAGCAGACTCTAGTTGGTCTAGACTTGACCTTCCTTTCGTATCATGTCCCATATGGAAAAACATTATTTACAGCACTTGGTTTATTTTTTATTTTTTTTTGAAGCATGTAATTTATTAATAGAGGATTAGGTTACAATTTGACGTGGGTATGTGGTACCCACAGAGTCATGGAATTGACTTGACTAATACAAACCGGGATTTCCTGGTACCAAATTTTGGTTGAAAGATTTCCCATTTGACTTCCGTCAGCCGCATGATTGGCCAAGCCATCCGCTGCTTGATTTCCTTCTCTGTAGTTATGTTGGATAGAGGCTTGTGGGATCTGTCGTATTCTAATGTTTATTTCTTCAATCATCCCTGAGATATGCCAAGGAGGATCAATAGAGGATGTGAAAAATAGCAGAAGGTTTTTTGAGTCCGTCTCGAAGAGAACTTTTGGCCATTGCCTTTTCAGTTGTTGTTCTTGATGCCAATAGTAGAGCCCAGGTTTCTGCAGTTAAGGCCGTTGTAATTCCCATAGGTTGGGCTAAAGCCGTAATTGTTCGCGCTTCGGAGTCTCTGCAAATGAAACCGATGCCTGCGAAACCTGGATGCCCCCTGGCCGCCCCATCCATGTTAATCTTAATCCAATTCAAATTTGGTGTGGACCATCCTACCGAAATTGTGGAGATCCTTTTGGCATTTCTTGAGTGGTTAAGAACCAGTGAATCTCCTGGTAATACTGGAGGTAAGGAATCTATTTCCACTGAATATTCTTGCTATTGTTTTTCATCCCAAGCCAGTATGTCTTTTGATGTTGTTTGCTTATGGCGGTAAAATTAGTTCATTCCCGGCCAGACATAAGGTCCAGAATAGAAAGCAAACAGAAGAGATGACATATGTTGGTGCTGATTGTTATAGAATTTGGGAAATGGTTGTTTGTAGCGATAAAGGACATGTGGAGGTATAGTTGGAGTTTGATAAGGATGATAGCTGAGTGAATAAGGTGTTTCAGGCTGCAGTCATCGTTGGACAATGGATTAGCAGCACTAGTACAAACAGACCCTTTTGCCACGCCAAATTGGCGTGTCCATAGGGGTTTTGACACGCCAATTTGGTTTGGACTTGGCGTGACTTCTGCTTGCGTGGTTTTAGGTAACACGGCGTGGTTTTAGGTAGCTTATAGCCACGCTTGCCTTGCGTGTCTATTTCTGCATGAAATAGACACGCCAGAGCCATATAGGCGTTGTTATATAGTGTCCCAAAAACTTAAGTAATGGTACTCTATAGACACATGATTTATTGTTTTGGCGTGGCTATTTGGTTCACTATAGACACGCAAATTGCTTTTTGGCGTGGCTATTTGGTTCACTTTAGACACGCAAATTGCTTTTTGGCGTGGCTATTTGGTACACTATAGAAACGCAAATTGCTTTTTGGCGTGGCTATTTGGTTCACTTTAGACACGCAAATTGCTTTTGGCGTGGCTATTTGATTCACTATAGACACGCAAATTGCTTTTTGGCGTGGCTATTTGGTTCACTTTAGATACGCAAATTGCTTTTTGGTGTAGCCATTGGTTATCCAATAGACATGCCATATAGGTTAAACATGGTTATATGTTATGTTTTAGCCACGCCAATTTCACTTACCTTCATCCACGTGGCTGTATTAGGAACCGTTGAATACCATCCACATGTAACGTTGCGAGCCGTTCATTGGATATCCTATAGACACGCCCCATAGAGCGTGGCTATATGTGATATTTAGCCACGCCAATTTCCAATTACCTTGATCCACGTGGCCGTATTAGGAATCGTTGGATCTCATTTAAGATGATGCAATATTGACCGTTAAATTATATGCATCCTTCATCGTCCACATGTAACGTTGTGAGCCGTTCATTGAAGAACCTATAGACACGCCATATAGTGTGGCTATATGTGATATTTTGCCACGCCAATTTACAATTACCTTCATCCACGTGGCTGTATTAGGATTCGTTGGATCTAATTTAAGATGATGCAATATTGACCGTTCAGATGTAACGTTCACCGTCCACATGTAACGTTGGGAGCCGTTCATCGGAGAACCTATAGACACGCCATATAGCGTGGCTTTATGTGATATTTATCCACGCCAATTTATATTTGTTTAGTGTGTCTTTATGTTATGTTTAGCCACGCCAATTAACCTCGAAGCATGTGTATTACGCGTGTGACGCCTCTAAGCCGTTCAGATGTGACGCATCTAAACCATCCACCTGGCACTATCCAAAATTTCTTATACTTTATATATAAATTGTGGTTAAATCTGAAATTCATATTATTTTTAATAACACAAGAAAAATGTTGAGCTTTGGTCTAACAACAGGTTTGCAAAAGAAAATATTAAAGAGCATTTATCCAAAAATCATCGGTTTTTCTTCAACTTTTTTGATGGTGGTGTCTCTTCAAGCAATTGATCAAAGTTGTGACATTCTCGACGCGGCAAACCTTGTCATCCTCTGTTTCCCATCCGGAAGTTGGTATGCCCGATCTACACTTTGTACATATAACTTTCTCTGCACCTTTTAATCTTCTTTGGAAGCTTGTCGAGGCTGCATGACTCCCCGAATGTGGATTGACTGCTAGGTGCTCCTCATTCAGTTTATCTTCTGCAAGGCTGCTTGTTGTTCTTAGGTCACTGTCCAATTTCTTCTCGGAATCTAAAACTGGTTCTGGTTGCTTATGAGGTTTTCCATGCTGTGGAGTTTCCTGCAACAAGAGATTAAATGTATTATATATATATTCTAAATCCAAGGCGAATTAAATCATCATGTGAATTCTCAACAAGACAAAAGTCATTTTTCCAACAATGTAATATATAAATCCAACTTCACCGAAGGCCGTGGCATTTTTCACAAATTGACGCCCATAATAAAATCCGTAACCAAATATCAATTTTCAAATTTACGTACACTGGCATTCATGTTCCATTTAGGTGTTAATATATTTATATCTCGTACTTATTCTTTAATCAAACTGAATACACGATTTGTGTAAAACTATTTATATACTTGATTAACAAAGCAAAAGATCTAAGAAACTAAACTTGTCATCAGAGATGGAACAGTTATCTTTCGGCCATGCCACAAAACCATCTTTAGCTTCCCCTAATAACTTAAACTCACCACTTGGTTCGGTTAACACGAACGATGGAACTATAACCTCCCGAATATTGACAACATAACAGTTTTTAGGAAGATCTTCTCCATGTATTTTCTGGTTAGGCAGCGTAGGTAAAATACTGCCTCTAGCAACGACGTTTCCCCTAGATCCATTCCAAAAGTCGTATTTTGCTTTCTGCGGAGATACGACATATGAACATCATATAAAAAGAAGATGCTAGAATTAGCAACATAGATTTACGAAGAAAAAAAAATCAAAAAAAAACATACTCCATTAGATGTCTTAGCCAGAGGTTCTGCCGTAGATGTGCACGACTTCTCTAGAGATATTGAAGGATTTGGTTGGTAAATTACCTGGTAGAGTTATGCATAAGATTAGGAGACTGCTTCTTAGATCCATCAGAAGGGTTGCTACGTGAAGGAGACTTCCGCAGAGAAGTAGTTGGTTGTGAATTACTGGTAGGGTTCTGCATAAGATTAAAAGAGTTATTAGTTACTTTTGAAAGTTACACATGTTTCTATTTTTCTAGGTTCTCTAATTTACACTTGGATCGGTGATTCATATAATTGATAGACTGGTTTATGTATATTCGACTTACAAATCAAACAAGCCAAGCAACTAACCTTCTTAGCAGGCTCGGTAAACTGAACACCAAACTTTGGCCAAGGAATCGCTTTTCCAAGAGTTTGCCCTAATGTTTCCATACCAGCAAATCGTACGGGTAGACAAAAATTCGGTTTTATTACTTCATCAATCAGGATTTTGTGGCAATCAACCTCCAACCCATCCTTTCCATGTAATTGTTGTTTTCCTGTTAACAGAAAAGCTCTACCTCTAGCAAGGACGTTTGCCTTAGACAGCTCGTCAAAAAGGTTGCACCTTCTACCCTGCGGAAATATATGGCATATGAACATCTTCAAGCGAAAACTTCAAAACAAATTGAGATTTAAAATGCATGTAAAAATAAAACAGATACCGGAGAAACTGCTTTAGTTGTCGCCATCCAATATTGGCTCCGACTAGGTGGATCTTTTGACGTCACATCCAGAGTATGTTTCCCCGAATTTTGTTGACTTACCTGCAGCAGTAGAGTAATATTCCATATTCGGGTGACAAATATGCCAAATTCCACCGTGAATGCGAAGACACGGATGAATAGGTAACAAATATACAAGGTTCTCCAAAATACACCCTAGCATCCGTGATTCATATAGTAGTTGATGGCATATTTCAGACTCATATGGTCTTAAGATCATGTAACTGGTTTAAAACACATACCTTCGGAACTTTTTCAGATATTGCGATACGAGATTGGCTTCCGTTGAGTAGATCCGGTGATTTCACAGCCTCAGAATGTTTTGGTTGACTTACCTGCATCATAAAATTGAAATGAAAGTTGTACCTTCTTTTTGCAGTGAAACCATTTAAGCAAAATGCACAACTGACTCACAATCAAATAGCTAACCACATAGCTCGTTCTATAAGGTTCTCTAAAATATACACTAACATCCGTGATTCATATAGCTGATAACATATTCGTCTCTTATATCAAACAAGATATATATATAAAACTGGTTTGTGTAAAAACATATCCAATGACTTAATAAAGCAAACAAGATATATATATATATATATAACAAAAACATATCCAATGACTTAATAAATCAAACAAGCATAGCAACCAACCTTTTGATCCAAGATGGTTTGATTTGATGGCCAACTAATTTCAAAGATCACCAACATCTTTTAAAGTTTTTATCCCAGAAGATGTGCCAAAGGGTAATTTGATGGTTTCATTTAGTACTTCACTAACCATGACGCTATAGCATGTAACCTCACCCGTCATTCCTAATTTCATTTTATAAGATACCTTCTTTGAAGAGTAAGCTCTACCAATGGCAACAATGTTGTCCTTTTCTCCAAACCAAAGTTTGCATCCTATGCCCTGCAGAAACACAAGGCGCATGAGAGATAGTAAATGGAAGATTGAAAATTTAAACGCGTTGGAAAACCATACATCAATGGAAACTTTTTCAGATGGCACATTCGAGATTCCCCAAAGGGATGGAGGAGACGAAGACTTCTTTTTTGATACTAAAGACGGCGGGGATTCAGTAGAAACGGTCAGCGTTTTAGTACAAGGAGAGTCCCGCTTTGAGGACCCTTTGGTGCTTTCAGATGACTTCTGTGGACCGGATTTCCCATGTTTTTTTGGATGTTTCTTAACTGATTCTGGACCTATGTTATTCTTAGATCGATTGGAGGCGTTGCTAGGTCCTGCATCATGTGACTGTAGTTGAACAAATTGTTTGAAAAAAATCAGATACTGTCTGCCAATTTTTTTAAAAAAATTACACAATCTAATCAAAACTCAGTTCACTTACCTCTCCTCCAGACTTGCTGATACTGTTGCCCACAATTTTCGCAATGTCGACTCCTTGAGATAACAAGTTTTCAGTTAATTTCTGATACGCATTTTTAGTAGACTCTAATTCTTTCTCCTTAGCTTTCAGCTTTTCACGCAGTTCATCGTTCTCTTTCGAGTGTCTTGGTTTTCTACCATTTGGAAAGTAAAGGGTTGCCGTCACTCCAAAGCCAGCCCCATTGACACGTCCACCCTTATCCGGGACGATCGCAACTGTTAGGGCATCCTCGTTATGACCAACCGTTAGAGTTCCCTCTCGAATCATCTTCCGCTTCTCTTCCTGTTCAAATAATGTGTTAAATTCTGATTTAAACCTTGCGCAATTACATTGCACTTACTTTGGTTAAAAACATGAGGAATGTAAAGTTTCTGTTTTCTCACAACTTCAGATGTCTTCTTCCTTACAAACTCGTCTGGAACAATTCCGTCTTTGTTTTCGCGTGCTCTTGCCCACATGAAGCACCGGTCTTCAAGATCTTCTTCGACAACTTTTCCGCTTTGGACCTAGTAGTTACCAGAAACAAGTAAGGATTTACATCCGCACAGATATTAACTGTGTAAAACAGAAAACCTATTCCAAAGCATCTAATGTGACAAAATTACAGATTGGTGTAAGAGGACACATCCCTATACCGTTTTAAGTTTCTGCATATATGAGACACGCAACACGACATACAAAATAGATATGGCCGGTTTTACTGTGCAGTGTATAATAAATAAGACAACATACTTACTAATTTTAGTTTTAATCCCGAGTATCCTCCTCGTCCCGTCCGATGTGGGAACTTGGATTGTGATATTGCCTCTTTTCCCCTCTCCGAATTTTTCTTGCAGAGGAAATAAAAATAATTTCATTAGTATGATGGGATAGACAATAAGAACGAAACACAAATTAGAAAAATCAATGTGTATTCCATACCTTAAAAATAGGCGATTTTAGTACATGATTAAGGTAATTGTCCCAGTTTTCTTGGTCCATTACCGTTTCGTACTTTTTGGGGAAAGTTCTTAGTTTGTGCGGCATTTCCAGGAAGGGTTTTACATGATTTTTGTACAATTTCCTTCTGAAGTCCCGTAGCTGAACAGGTAGACGCTTCATGACCACTCGCTTCAGCTCATGGGGCACCTCATAATGAAGTTGCAATAACCTCTAATGTATGTTAATCACAGACTCGCAATTAGACAACAAAAACGACAAATTGGTAACCGCATATGCATACTAGAATTTTCTCCCACATATTTTCTTTTGTTGTTGAAGGGACTTCCTTCCAACATAAATGTTTTATGCCAACCATATCACGGACCAAATAGCCTAGGTAACTACTGAATTCAATTCTATGGTAACCAATAGGCCGGAACATTTTGTCAAATTCAATATCCCTTCTTTTGGCATTTTTATCCGAGAAGTATCTATGCAGCTTCAACATTCTTGTCATTCCCCTCTCTTTTATGATCACTTCTGTAGAGTCTTCTTGTTGTGGCTGCTTTTCTGCTTCTGGAGCATTTTCCAATTCTTTTTCTTCTAACACCTCCAAATCATCATTTTCAGAATCTTCCGACTCTGGAAATAACCGAGGCAACATATGAAACCATGTGATGTTTAAGTAGAAACAAGTAAGTACAAGGTTTCGCACATTACCTGTTAAGTCTTCAAATCTAGCAGTGTGGAGCATATGTTCACCATCATCGTCATCTGATTGTACAATGTCATCATGACTCTCATCTAAATCCATCGTTTCTTCATCAGAATCCACCTCATAATCTGATTCCCTCCATTGGTCGTAATCATCATCTTCTCCCATGACAAAAGCTGTGTAGGTATGTGCATCTTAGTTAGTAATTTGAGTTTATTTTGGAAAATATTAGCTAAACCTAACAGGATAGGCAACATGTGTTACACCTATTTTCTATTATATGAAAAGAAAACAAACATGAACTCATTGATGCATGTAACTTGAGGCTAAAACATCACTGCAACACACAAAATCTCCTCATGATTATTGTGTTATCCACAAAGCGAAAGGTACCGGTTAAACGGTCTTATATAACTTTTTGTTACAAAAGCCTAGAGCACTAAAGCACCCGATAGTGATTATCCATTTTTAGCTTGAAGATATAGTCAAATTGGCCAACCAAAGAACATGGTATTATTACAAGTGGCAACTTTAAATGCAGACGTTACAGGCTAGCCAAGTAACGGAGACTCAAATGATTAAATCTTGAGAAGCCTTGTATATAAATATGATTGACACAACATCGTCGATCAAAGTAGAGTTATTAACTCTCAATCAAAATCCAACCCAAACAATAACAAAAACCCTAGAAAAAATTAGCATCGTTAAGTTTTTTATTTATTTTTATTTTGTAAAACCTAACTAACTAGTAAAGCCTAACTAAGTAACATGAAAGAAAGATCCTTACCTAAATCTTATAATAGTTCATGCATGTAACTTAAGCCTAAATATTATTGTTGTAACAAAATGAAATCACATCTCATCGTACAACCCGTGATTGTCATTAATTTGTTCTTTGATACAGCCGAATAAAAACCCTAATCATGCTTTAACTAGTAAACCTATAAGATCTAACATCTAATTCCATGAGATGAAACAAAAAATCTAACATAAATTTAATATTCATTCGATAATGGGTTGTAGAAATAATACCAACAACAAAGATCGAGTTTAAAGAGGTAGATTCCTTGTAAAGATTAGAGATAGTAATAGAATAAAAACCCTACTCATGCTTTAACTAGTAAACCTATAAGAAGTGATAGAATAAAAACCCTAATTATGCTTTAACTACTAAACCTATAATATCTAACATCCGATTCCATGAGATCGAACAAAAAATCTAACATCAATTTAATATTCATTCGATAATGGGTTGTAGAAATAATACCAACAACAAAGATCGAGTCTGAAGAGGTAGGTTCCTTGTAAAGATTAGAGATAGTAGTAGAATTATGATTTCATAGAGGGAATGAATCGAGTAATAAAAACTGAAAAAGTAGATCGAACTCATCTTTCTTTTTCTTTTTGGAATTTAACCAAACCATCAGGCGGGAATTGATTTTCCTTTTGAAATCATCCCGCCCAGTAAAATCCATTTTCATCACCCGCCAAACAAAAGATTTTTGGTGTTTTTCTTTTTTTATTTCCAAATTTTTGATGTGTAACCAATATGGTTAGTTTCCTTATTTTATGAGAGAATATATCGTAGACAGTTATGATAAAATTGTTTCCCAAAATTTTCGAAATTTTGTTTATGATCTCTAACCAACTCGAGAAGAGGCTATAGAAAAAAATTACTTTCCTATTTCGAATAATATTTACCTTAATAATTTTAAGCTGGGTTGTCTCCTGTATTATTCTTGGTTTAGGGAGGAAACGTATGAATTATTGGTGGCACCTATGTAGGAAACGCATACAGTAAGCTAATAAAGATAAATAAACTAAACCCATCCATTTTCATGTTCATCATTTCCAGAAAACATAAAAGTTCAACATGAATCATTCATCACATAAATGTCAACCTATCTATCAGCGTAAAAAGCATCCATCTAGTGCAGTACTTAAAAAATAAATAAAACCACCACTGAAAACAAAATGGAAATCAAAAACCTGGTTCTTTGTCAGATTCATCCAATTCCATGCAAAGATCATTATCATTAACATCGTCGTATAGCAGTACTTTACTTTCAATAGCACTTTACTTGTTCAAACTCGTATTTTTGTTAAAAGTATTTGCAAGGAGATAATAAGATCAGACCTAAAGTGATAAATTGATTCTTATTGTTTACATGGGGGAAAAATGTATTTTTCTACATTTCCTCCGTTCTTTAAGCTAATTATATTTATTTTTCCAAAAGAATGCACACCTCATAAATAAATAAATTTGCAAGAATATATTGCATTCTGTAAAGTCTATGAACTTGTAAATAATTATTTGATTTATTTCATGATTCCAATACCTAAATAATAAAAGAATTCATAAACATCACCTTCTTCTAAATGACAAAATTAGCAAACGAAACAAGAAACGAAAACAACTTTCAAAGCGCGCGTCCACAAAATGAAATCGATAAATCAAACCATATCATCAAAAAAAAAAAAAAACCATATCAAATGAACCATCCCCATCTTCAAACAATTCTTCTTGCAATGCTAAGGTGAACCTGATCACTCCAACCAGCAGGCTTGGGCGCCTTGTCATCCTCAGATTTGTGATTTTCTGCTTCATCAGGCTCCACATGCTTGTTAAGATCATGCTTGTTAACTTTTGGATTATTATCTCGCCATATCCGGAACATCGGGACGATCTTCATCAATAATTTCAATAATAGAAGCGGGAGCATCATCATTCACGGTAGGAACATCAAGCATAATCGAAAACATCATCCTCCTCATCGCTCTCGATTACAGCGTCCGAGAGGAACACCAGAATAACATCAAGCATAAATAGGAACATCATCATTGTCAACACTACTGACAACAGAACTAATAACAGCGTCGAGAGGAACACCAGGAACAGTAGTTATTCCGTCCACAATAATGGTAATCCTCAATTTACGAGGACCAGCCATCAGTCGAGGACATTTTTGGATCCTCTCTTCATTTTCATCTATACAGTCCCTCTTAGCAGAACTCATTTTCCTCTTAATACTCTATGTTAATTTTTTCTATGCTTGGTGTAATTTATATATATTTCTAAGGAAAACCCTAATTTCTTAGGTTTTCCATCATTATCTTAAATCACATATTCTTTGGTATTTACATCGAATATTGTAGCAATATAAGGAGATATGGAATGAATATTTTCATGTTTATCTAATTTCCTTTTTAATCTAATATACATAACGAACATAACAAACTAAAATAAATTATGATCTCATAAGATATATGGAACGAATATTTTCATATTTATCTAATTTCCTTTTTAATTTAATTACCTAGGTCGGTTGGGGTGGCCCGGCCGGCTGGACCATAGGTGTAACGCAAAAAAAAGGAAAAAACCAACAGGGGGTTAGTCCTCGAGTGATTTGTGGGGAGTTGAGTGTATTTTAAATCTTGGGGATTTTGAGAGAGTTTGAGAGAGTGTAAGGAGTTTGAGAGAGTTTTGTGTTTTTGAGTTCAGGGAGTTTGGGGGAGTGTGGGGAGTTTGAAAGAGTTTGTTAGAGGGAGTTTGAGGGAGTTTGGGAGAGTTCACTCCTAACTCCTAACTTATTTCCTTTAGTTTACAAGTTTGGACTTTAATGATTTCCAACTCATACTAGCTACTTGTGCAGGGTGTAACCATTGTTAGTATGCACACCTCATTTCCCTTTAAGTGGTGGCCTAACAATTTGGCTTGATAGCTACTAGCCTGCTACGAAAGGTTTGACCATAAATAAACAACAAGTTAATCTGCTAGCCTGAAATCAGTTCTGACTTGATTAACTAAACACAAATTGAGATGAATATCGAAACAAAAAAGAGTTAACAAAACATGGTGAGACCCTAAACAATAAAAATAGGGTTTTTACTTTTAAAACTAATATCAAAACAATCAAAATAGTAACAATCAAACAAAACAATCGGAGATTAGAGAAGAAAAAAATAGATGAAAAAAGCATACATGAAGCTGAAGCGTTTCCTCCTCCTCCTAATATTTTTCTCTGACCAAACTCCCTCCCAAATCTCTACTCCTATGAGAGATTTGTGCACAGGAAAAAATGCACTATCAACTCTCCAGAACTCCCCAAAACAATCATGTTAATGCACGAAATTGAACATTTCAACATAGAAAAAAATCCAAACACTAAAACAAAAGCAAAAAAAATTCAAGGAAAAAAAAAAAGCAACATAAATAACCCAAGGAACAAATCGTACATTTCAGCATAGAAAAGAATCCAAATACCAAAAAAAAAAAAAAAACACAACTGCAAGAAAAAAAGCTACATTGATAAGCCTAGGAATGTGTTAGTGGCATGGACATCATGAGTACATGTTTCCGATTGTCCACCAAAATTCTTCAACGAGACAGCGCTCCTCATGTGAGGAATAATTGCAACCCTTGTTTCCCACGGTAGTGCCCCCCAAATTTCCGTCCAAGTTCTGGTGAGTGTATTGTAACGCAATAAACGCCTATTCTGCCAAAATAAGAGTTCCTTGTTATTTATAAAGGCTATCGGGTTATGACTCGGCCATTCATCCTCTTTAAAGAAAATGCTTATCTCATAATTCCAATTCCATTCCCCGCCAGGTGCCCATGTATGAATATTTTCTTTGGAAATGGGAGCCCAAAAATCTATTCGGGGCCGATCAATTCCCTCATGGATGTAGTAAAATAAAATGCGAACTCCGAACATGACCATCCCAAGTGATGGGTAAGTATTTATCCAAAATTCACTCCCAGGAATATGATGCGGAGGTGGAAAATGTTGATGGAACGTCTCGGTGTCCAAATTGAAAGATATTATGCCAATATCTTGCTGACAACAATCTATCCAAAAAATACAACCATGTGCGTACACACCTGAACTCCGAAAAGTATAAGGAATCTCCCATGCTATGTTCCTCCATCCCCTCTTGTCTCCTAAAGTGTGTATTTGGACTTTACCATCCATGTGAATTCGAACTACCTTATACTCATTGGTACGTTGACAGTATCCGAAACCCCCAATTACGTTGTATCGTGGATACCACGAAAGTACTTGATCCGGTGCAATTGGGCTGCATAGTTGTGGCAGATGGAGGTGGTCACCAGTTTTTGGATTCATAATATATACAGGATCTTGTATGTCGTGGTGTGAAACATAAAAACAAACCAGACCATTGCAAGATCCAACTATTGGGTGCAACATAGTCCAATCATCATGGGTTCCATCATTCGGAGCATCATGATTGTTGGCTGTTACGATCGGGCTGAAATCTTCCTCTCTATAAAAGAGTTGGGTAACTTTATCTTTCCCCATTCTTGGTGTGACACCAAAAAGGAATCCAATTCTTTTGTCCCCAAGGATAGTATTCCATTCTTTGCATACACATTTGCTTGCTAAAACGATTTCTGTAGTTTGGAGGCGCTGAAGTATCTCGGTAGTTAATTCCGGCAACATATCCATCACTATTATACTGATGAAAGATTATCAAAAAAAAAATAAAAAAAAATTTACAAGCTTTTAGGATTTTCTTATTGTGAATGCTACAAGCAAATACGAGTATAAGGCTTATATATATATATATAGACATCCAATATACCTGTTGGCGAATGGTCACGTCAGTCTAGGACGTTTTTGGATCCTCTCGTCAATTTCATATCAACAATCCCTCTTAATACTCTATGTTAGTTTTTTTCTATGCTTGGTGTAATTGAAAACTCTAATTTTTTAGGTTTCCATCATTATCTTAAATCACGATTCTTTGGTATTTACACCGAATATTTCAATTTCCATATTACTAAAAAATGAGATATTGTAGCAGTATAATGAGATATGGAATTAATATTTTCATGTTTATCTAATTTCCTTTTTAATCTAATATATACATTCCAAACATAACAAACTAAAATAAATCATGATCTCTTAGGAAATACCCAAATAATTTTTCTACTTTTCGACTGATTACCTAGGTGGGTTGGGGTGACCCGGACGGCTGGACCATAGGTGTAACGCAAAACAAGGAAAAAAACCAAAGGTTGGCTAGTTAAACAATGACCCAAACTAAATTGTACATTTCAACATAGAAAATAATCCAAACACAAAAAAAAAAAAAAAAAAAAAACACAACTACAAGAGAAAAAAAAGCTACATACCCAAGGAATAAATTGTACATAGAAAAAAATACACCAAAAAAAAAAAACAGAAAACAACACAACTACAAGAGAAAAAAAAAGCTACATAGATAACCCAAGGAATGTGTTAGTGGCATGGACATCATGAGTACATGTTTCTGATTGTCCACCAAAATTCTTCAACGAGACAGCGCTCCTCATATGAGGAATAATTGCAACCCTTGTTTCCCACAGTCGTGTCCCCCAAATTTCCGTCCAAGTTCGGTGAGTGCATTGTAACGCAATAAACGCCCATTCTGCCACAATAGGAGGTCCTTGTTTTTTCCAAAAGCTATCGGGTAATAGGTCGGACACCTTTCATCCTCATACTTTTCCAAGAAAATGCTTATCTCATAATTCCAATTCCATTCCCTGCCAGGTGCCCATGTATGAATATTTTTTTTTGGAAATGGGTGCCCAGAAATCTATCCGGGACTGATTAATCCCCTCATCACAGGCCTCATGGATGTAGTAAAATAAAAGGCGAACTCCGAACATAACCATCCCAACTGAAGGGAATTCACTCCTAAGAATATGATGCGGGGGTCGCGAATGTTGGTGAAATGTCTCAGTGTCCAAATTGAAAGAAACTATGCCACAATCCTTCCAAAAATACAACCATGTGCGTACACACCCGAACTCCGAAAAATATAAGGAATCTCCCATGCTATGTTCCTTCATCCCTTCTTGTCTCCTAGAGTGTGTATTTGAACTTTACCATCCATGTGAATTCGAACTACCTTATACTCATCGGTACGTTGACAGTATCCTAAACCCCCAATTACAGGATACCAAGAAAGTACTTGATCTCGTGCAATAATTGGGATGCATAGTTGTGGCAAAATGTAGGTGCTCACCAGTTCGGATTCATAACATATACAGGATCTTGTATGCCGTGGTGTGAAACATAAAAACAGACCAGACCATTGCAAGATCCAACTATTGGGTGCAACTTAGTCAAATCTTCATGGGTTCCATCATTCGGGCGTCGTGATTGTTGGTCATTACGATCGGGCTGAAATCTTCCTCTCTATAAAAGAGTTGAGTAACTTCTTTCCCTATTCTTGGTGTGACACCAAAAAGGAGTCCAATTCTTTTGTCCCCGAGGATAGTATTCCACTCTTTGGAAACACATTTGCTTTCTAAAATGCTTTCTGCAGTTTGGAGGTGTTGTAGTATCTCGGTAGTTAATTCCGACAACATATCCATCACTATTATACTGATGAAAGATTATTAAAAAAAAAAAAATTACAAGCTTTTAGGATTTTCTTAATATTGTAGAATGCTACAAGCAGATATGAGTAATGCTTATATAGACATCCAATACACCTGTTGGCGAATGGTTGCGTCCTTGATGAGCATGCATTATTTGAAAGGTCGCGCCTTTAATGAGCATGCAGACAAGTAACGCATATTTGCATGTTTTATCTTTGAAAGGTCGCGTCCTTTAATGAGCAGGCAAGTAAAGCATATTTGCCCGTTTTATAGCTTAAACCTATAACTGAATTTTTATTTAAAAGCAAGCAAAATCTAAAGGATAACCATTACGTCATGAAGTAGTTATCCAATGAGACATTGGAGAGTTCCTATATTTTAGGCCACATAGGATTTTTGTGTTTTAAGAAAAAAAAACTTCTCCAATCTTTTTTTTTATTATTATATTATTGGATAAATATTATTACATGAAACTAGTTGGAAGCCTAACAAGCTAAGCTCCAACGACATACTACTACATTAATTGAACAGGTTGCTGTGTTAACCTACCAGCGAGCCTCATGGGTAACCTAGCCAAGAGAGCCGAAACGGCGGGAGGGGGGCTGAGATTGTGTCACAAGGGGGGCAAGCTAACACTACCTTCCATGTTAATTCCTGCAATATTACGCCATTGGGGACTCGAACCTGGGACCTCCTGGAGCGCATTAAACTTTGGGAAACGGGGATGACCAGCTGAGCTAGGGCCTGTTCTCCAATCGAAATTTCAAAGATAAATGTCTCCAAATAACCCAAAAAAAGAGAGTGGTTCCAAACCATCAAAAGGAAAGACCCAGAAAAAGAGAGTGGCATTTCAAATTCTCACTTCTTTTTACATTTTTCTTTTCCCCTCTCGGATTTTATTATAATGAACACATAAAAGTCTCCCTATAGATTCGAAAAATTTATAACCATAAATACAACTGGAAAACAGAAATGCCTCCCTATATACCAAATTGACCACCATAAAAGAAAATCCCCCTCTAAATTCGTCGTGAGTGTCTACGTCCACTTTACCGTCCACTTGAATTCGAACTACTTTGTGTAGATAGGCATGCACATTAGCGAAGAGTACATGATTATGATCTACTGTAAGATAAATCATATACTCCATGTACTCGATCAACATGGTTGTGTTTACGCAATTTTTTTCGTGCTATTTTTCCGTATTTAGATAAATCATACTATATACTAAAATCAATGTGGTGTTGTACGCGTATATGAGAATATATTTATCAATATGGAAATTGTTATATTTTGTTTGTTTGGGAGTGATATGCGGAATACAACTAAATTAGGTAATTGGAGATAATGCTCCTAACCTAAAAAAAATTAGGGTTTTTTCTAATACATATATATATATATATATATATTAGAGGTCGTACAAACCACACTAGCATAAAAGATAGATTGATATATTAGACGAAGAAAATGAGTTCCAATAAGAACAATACCGAGAGCATTAAAACAATTCCAAGGATAGTAATGGCTGTCCCTAGAAAGCTAAGGATCACCATAACTATTGATGGCGTGTGTAAGGTTCCCGGCATGCCCCTGTTAGCTGAATTTCAAGCTCATGTTGACAATCTTACTCTTCCTGCTTCTGCTTTTGTTGAAATGGATAGTGTCCATGCTCCCATTCCTTCGAATGAGCCTGTTGGTGAAACTGTGTCTGGCACACCAGAAATACCCATGGAGACACCTCTAGAAGAAAAGGTACTTGAAGTTCCAGCACAGCCTGCTAACGCTGCAACACGAGTACCAGATGCGATGGTTTTAGTTGAGCAGATTATCAAAGAAACTTTCGAATAATGTGGTTTTTGTTTTTTGATACCGAGGATGTTGGTATTATTTTGCTTCGTTTAGTTTTAGAATGAATAATATAAAAATATTGGTTCTTTAATATATGCTCGTGTTCAAATTCTTTGCTTGATATTTGTTTGTTAATCAATCAATTTTCATTATCTTAACTCGTGGAGTCAACTCAGTTTTCCATAATATACCTTATATAAACATAATCCCTTATGACAGTTATCAGATTTTTAATTATAATTAAGGCACAACCAAAATGGAAGAAATATGTTGGAATATTTTCAACTGCGCTATCCAAGGGGGGTCCTGGGGGCGTAGCCCCCCAGGCTGTGGTCGATAGTTACAAACATATCCGGAATCTTCGAATCCAACAGACGTCATTGATGTCTGATGATGAAGAGACTCATCGTTTCGTGAAGAGAAATCTTTTGGTGAAAAAGATGTCTATTCCCAACAGATGCGAAAACCTCTATAAATAGCATCTCCCAAAACTCGTTTAAGAAATATCGAAAAAACCTTTTCTGTTTTCTCTCTTTCAAAAGCATCATCAGAAATTTTGTTTACATGTGTTCTTGATTGGATCAAGGGGTACAAACCTTGAATTCAATTTCTGTTGTAGGGCTTTCATTGTATCCTGAAGGCATTATTTCACATACCTGTTGTAATCGCCAATTTATTGGGAGGGTAGAAATAATTGTCTAAAAGAAATCTTATGAGCCTTGAAAGTTTGGAGTACAACAATCTCTTCCTGTGTTATTTCATCTTCTATTGCAACCCAGTTTTTTCCAACAAAATATAGCATTAATTTATGGAAAGACTGGACCACAAGGGATCTTTCCACCAATGCCAAATTTGGGTCAAGCCAACCCAATGTGACAGACATTTTATAAACAAAAAATAATCTTCTCTATATTATTTGGCAAAACAGAAGAAGAGGAGTACTGAAGAGATCTATCTTTTCGTTTGCTTAATGGTAATTTCCCATTTTTACCGATGTCATCTGGGTCGAGCTTGTTAACCAATTTATATTTCGATGTCACGATCTTAGCAAGTATTATCGTCCAAATCTAAGTTTACGCGGAGTATCTCCACCAAGATAAATTGATTGATGGTAATTTTCCATTTTTACCGATGTCACTCTTGGACGAGCTTCTAAACCAATTTTTATTTATTTCCATGTCATGATCTTAGCAAGAATTTTTCGTCCAAATCTAAGTTTCCGAGGAGTATTTCCACCGAGACAAATTGATTAATGGTAATTTCCCATTTTTACCGATGTCACTCTTGGACGAGCTTGTTAACCAATTTATATTTCGATGTCATGATTCTTAGCAAGTATTATCGTCCAAATCTAAGTTTACGCGGAGTATCTCCACCAAGATAAATTGATTGATGGTAATTTTCCATTTTTACCGATGTCACTCTTGGACGAGCTTCTAAACCAATTTTTATTTATTTCCATGTCATGATCTTAGCAAGAATTTTTCGTCCAAATCTAAGTTTCCGGAGACTAATAATCTCAACACGCCCCCTCACGTGTAGCCTCGGCGGGTCTTAAAAACACGTGGACAATTAAATCGGGTGACGCGAGTAAAGGTGCGGTCAACTGACTCGACACAAATAACCTGCTCTGATACCATATTAGAATACGGGCATCCAACTCAAAACCAATTGGCAATGAGTGGAGAGGCCCTAATAGATTATAAACCGCAGGATCTTAAATAACCCAACCATGTGGGACTAATAATCTCAACAACTTTATATTTAAATACAATTATTGGTAGTTGTTTAACCAGTGCTTAATGTGTTGATTTTTGTTTAAAAGTCTATAAGTTTTATAATACATTTATGCGATTAAATTGTTTATTTCATGTTAAATAATCATGCTAAAATGTATTTTTCCATCTTATAAATCATATACAAATCAAATTAGTCTCGTAATAAGGTCATAATACTTATCAATTTATCATATATGTTAGCCGAATTTTAAGTGCCGAACTCACATTTATAAAACGAATATGCACGTACGTATGCCGTTCCGAACTACTGTCCGAACAACGAACCGTTGACCGGATTTTTGATCGAATCCGATCTATCCAAATCCGTATAATTCCCGTACGTATGCCGTCCCGAACTACTACCTGTACCCCTTATCTGTATAATTCCCAAAAATGGTCAAACATAATAGGTCCCTGCACAATCTCCCTTATAAAGCATATAGTTTGGACAACTTAGGCAAGTTAAAGAGCGGCCAGGATTCATTCTTTGGAAAGCTAAATCTACGGCTGTAAGATGATCAGTTTAATTAACTTTCAATAATAAATGTTCTATTAATATTTCATAATAAATGTTTGTTTAATTAATCAAATAAATACACTTTCATTAATACAGTACATAATAAATTTATTTTATGCTAAATCAGTTGACACTAATGGTGGTTGTGATGGTGGGCGGGGGTGGTGGATCAGCGGTGGGTGTTAGTGAGAATGGTGGAGTGATGACGTTAATGATGGTGGTGGTGGAAGAAGTAGTGGTAGTGGGATGAGAAAGGTGTCCTAAGATAGATAAATTAATTAGTTACCCTTGGTTTATTCTTTTTATTTGATACATTATTAGTTTTTAAATTTGTTTTTATTTAATTTTTTTAAATTAAAATAAATATTATAGGCCAGATGTTTATCGGGTCGGGACAGGAAAAACGATGAACGGTTGAGGACTATAAAGAAACCAAGCTCTGAATGTCAGATACCAAACCAGAACGCTCTGGATTCATTCTTGGGAAAGCTAAATCTACGGCTGAACGATGATTAGTTTACTTAACTTTCAATAAAAAATGTTTTATTGATATTTCATACTCCCTCCGTTCCATTTTAGATGATGTTTTAGGGTTATTTTTTTGTTTCACAATACTTGAAAGTTTTCATATTTTTCCACAAAACTACCAATAACACCCTTACATTTTGTCTTGGAACTATAAGTTTATTTTTAAATGCACTAATATCAATTAATGTTTGAAGAATTTTCTCAAGGATATAAATGGAAAATCTTCACATCTCTCTCCATTTCTTAATCTGCGTGAAAACTCCAAAAACATCATCTAAAGTGGAACGGAGGGAGTAATATTTTTTTAGCTAATCAAATAAATATATTTCATTAATACAGTACATAATAAACTTATTTTATATTAAATCAATTAACATGTAACATTATTATGGAAGTTGTGGTTGATTTTTTTATTTTGAAAATAAGATGGTTATTAACACAAAAGAAATAATTGTACAGGCTGACCATAAATTTTTTTCCGAAAAATAACCCGAGAAAAACCCAGCGATGATAGGGATAGTAAAGGTTATCAGTTGATCCCTCTATATGTTTCACCCGGTGATTTTTTCGAGACAGAGCTTCTGGCCCACCGGGATATATTTCAACCAATAGGATTTTTCCGTTATTTCACCCCTCAAAAACTACGTCCGGAAACACCACCTATTCTAATTTTCTCTTTCGCCTCCTCTCTATTCCTCGCTCTTTCTTCCCCACTTCTCCATTCTATCTTTCTATTTTGCAGATTTGAAATCATCGGAAAGGAAGCTATTAGCGAAAGAGAAAAATCAATAAAAATATTGATTCCTGCAGGTATACTATACCATAAACCCTACCCTTTTTCTCTTACTTTTTTTTTTTCTTTCTGAATCAATGAACCCTAACACTTTTGGTCTATTTTGCAGATACGAGTTTTCATTGATCTTGATAAACAAAGAAATCCAATCTTTTATTGGTGTTAGGACACTGGGGGAAAAACCTCTGCCGAATCAGTCGAGTTAATCAATCGAGTTCATCTTCCTAAATCTCTAAGAAAAATCTCTTTGAACATTTTGTTCCGACAAGGTAAACTCAATTAATGTTTATCTAATCTCTTAATTTATTAACCAGGATTATAGATCAGCTTGAATCCGTCTAGAGCTGTATTTTTTTTCTGTTTGCTACTCGCTTTTGGAATATTTTCTTTGTTATTGTTTCATTAATGTTTCTTTGTTGTTTTGTCACTGATTCCAATTTGTCTTATTTGTTCAAAATTTTCTACTTGGTCAAAGATTTTATGCTATACCTGACCTATTTGGATTGTTGATGGATTGGATTGTAGATGGAGTAGTAAGTTGGTGAGGATAAAGATAATCCAAAGAACCATGATAAGGGAACTTGAATTTACTTTATACGGCTGTGTTAATAGAACTTTAATTTTGATTTTTGAATACTCCAAGGGTATGATCATAAACCAATTTAGAGAGAGTTCATCTAGAGCATTCTCTGATAAATTCTAATAATAAGATTGTAATTTTGGGTTTGGGTTCACATGGATGATCACGTTTCCTTATGATTTCATTATTGAATTTTGTTAGACAATATTAATTTTGTGACGGAAATTGTGGAATCTGGTTTAGGTTGAGTTAAATTTTGTTACTAGTGTTTTTTTTATGGATTTTGGAAATAGCTTTTGTTGCTGTAAGGAGTAAAAGTTGCATTGTAGATTAAGCCGGCGTTGTTATAGAGCCTGAAAGGAGAATCTGTTGTTGTATTCTCTCGATTTTGTTTTTCTTCACTTTGCAACGGTGTTCTATCATGCTAAGCAACTGGTTTAACATGGAAGAAGACGTATTTAGAGAACCTACTTATCCCTACCTCCACATACAACAAATGGCATCGTTTGACTCATGCGAAGATTTGGCAATCACCAAAGCATGGGCAGCCGAAAGTCGAGTTGTAGATCGCTCATCGGACGAGACCTTTGGGCGAAGATACATAACAAATTTAGCCAAGATTATGGGAACCCGAAAAGAAGAAGTGTTCAACAAATCAAGGATAGGCACAACATCATCCTAGATGCGGTAGCTGGGTTTTTTAAAATCAAACACCGGATATCGCACGCAAGCCACCATAGCTTGTCCCCTCTACAACTTGTACGTATCTTTATGGTTTATTCGGCACAATACTTTTTTCAACTTATATGTAACCAAATAAGTTTGTGTGTTGTTTTTGTAGCACGAAGCCGTGAAAGCGCTACTTAGAGGAAAAGGGGGAAGCATTCACATTTGATGAAATTGTTTACTTCATAGTATTCATATTTTCGGAGTACCACCAGCTGGGGAGTATCACCAGAACTCAATGGTGGGTGAATCAGACTTCATACTCTTATTTGGCATTGCAATCGTTTACTTCACTGCATTGCAGTTTGTGTAATCATCCTATGGAATCCAGTAATCACCTATTCCTTGAATGTGGTTATGCTAGATCTATTTGGTTGGTTTAAAATATCAATATTACCTTTGGTGCATGAATTAGTAGACATGAGATTAATAAATTGCTAATGGTTTCAGTTTGGATTATTTGATGTTCAAAGATTTTTCAGAACATTAACTCCAAATAGGACAATGTCAATAGATGGCATTAATAAACTTGTGTCTCCTGGAACTAATCTTGTTTCTTCTACATTTTGATGCTTCTTTAAGTCAGATTCATTACAAGGTGGAATATGGCTAATTGTGAGGAATTGTGCAGGTAGCTGCTTTCGGGTGCAAGGATAATGCTTCAATGGAGGAATGAAGATGGGAGTTGAAGCTGAGGAGCTGGAATGTAAGGCTATCTTTGGCGTTGTTACTCTGGCACCCTCTAAGAACTTTAATTATGTTATCTATGAATCAGATTGTGAGACTTTAATGAAATCCATCAATGATCAAACCTATTATGTTAATTGGGTGAATCAAGCTTTGGTTTTAGATATTAATTCTAATTGGACAAAACACACAATTAGAGCAATGTGTTTTAATTCACTTAATTCTAATTGGGGCCATAGCTTCTTCCAGTTCTTACGATTTTATATTTCAACTGTACCAACACGTACTCCACTTTTTACAAAGTTAGTTTTTTACTTTAGTACCGTTATAACAACTGCATGAACACGTACTCGGCTTTTTAGCTATCATTTTGATTTATTTTCTAAATTCGGGTACGACCAAAAAAAATCTTTAGGATGGAATGAATATTAGTCGCATTGCACTCCGGTCTTTTAGAGCCGTCAAAGCAGAAAATTATGCAGCAGGATAACAAGATTTGACTGAGAAAATTCTTAACATAGAACGTGCAAAGATGCAAATTGAAGGATCTTTACCTTCTGTTTTACCAAATTATTTACTATATACACTTAAATATTTTGCCAAATTATTTATTAGGAAAAATATTGCCAAATTTCCATTTACCCTCTGTGTTCATCTCTCTCGTCTTAAATCATTTCATGTTTCTACTCTTAAATCTTCTAACCTCCCCTTAGAAAACGAAACAAGTGGTTTACTTTGATCATCTGATTGATATCTGGATAAACCATATATTCCCCTGTCAGTTTTGCTTTGCGGAATAATCGGATCGACCGTGTAAGTAATTCTTTTCAGTACTGCTTTGTTAACTGAGATTGTAACTCTAATGATCATAGTAGGGTAAATATTGTCTTCACATGCAAATTTATGTAGGTAGCTAACCTCTGATTACTTGTATGATTCATAATGTATGATAACAACATTTGTGATTTGTGATTACTCTTTGTGTACGTATTACTCTTTGCAATGATATTTCGTAGTTTTATTCGGACCACAATAGCATTTTCACAAGATGTTCACAAGTTTTTTCTCCGTCCAGGTATCTGAGAATTCATAATGGATCCTAGAGTAATGGAAAAATCTTGGATGTATACCGATAGAACCAAACCGCGTTATCAAGACGGAGTCGATGCATTTATAAAGTTTGCTACGCATACATACCAACATGACATTGCGAATGGGAAACGTAAACCATACGACAAGGGCAAAGTTAAGTTGCTATGTCCATGTGTGAAATGTCTCAACCTCTATGCGCACAAGGCAAGTAAAGTTAAGTATCATTTATATTCTTCTGGATTCATTCAAAATTATGCGGTATGGACTAAGCACGAAGAAGGAGATGAGGCATCAAGGTGGACACTTCTGGATGGTAATGGCAGCGATGGTCCGCACTCTGATGAACCAACACATGCTGCAGAGACAATAGAAATGGTTAGTGCTTTATTAGGAGATAACTTTTCAAAGGATTCTGAGAAGATGCAACGGATACTCGAAGATGCTGGGAAACCCCTATACGAAGGATGTGCCGATTTTACAAAGATATCTGCAATGTGTGAACTGTTTAACCTGAAGAGCAAGCACGGAGCTTCCGACAAGTTATTTAATGAACTTCTATCGTTGTTAAAATCCATGCTCCCTCCAGGAAATGAGATGATGAAAAGTACATATGAAGCTAAGAAGGTGATGAGAGATTTGGGTTCAGGTTATGAAAAGATACATGTATGCATCAATGACTGCATTCTTTATAGGAAGGATTACAAGGATCACATCAAGTGTCCCACCTGTGGGGAATCAAGATGGAAAGTTGACGACACCACCCACGAGGTTTATGAAAAAATTCCGGCAAAAGTCTTGTGGTATTTCCCAATTATCCCAAGACTGAAACGGCTGTTTCAATCAAAGAGAATTGTCGAATATTTATTGTGGCACGACACCAGAAAGAAAGAAGAGGGTGTTTTACGGCATCCAGCGGACTCACCAGCATGGAAAAATATAGATGAAAGATATCCCGTGATTCGTGATGATCCTCAAAATCTGCGGCTAGGCATTTCGGCTGACGGGGTTGACGTAAACAAAGGCATGCAAAAATAGCACAATGTGTGGCCAATTCTGACAGTGATTTACAACCTTCCGCCAGAGTTGTGTATGAAGAGAAAGTTCACCATGCTGTCATTAATTATCGATGGGGGGCCTTGTAAGGACATTGATGTTATGTTACAACCGTTTGTCGAGGATCTCAAGGAATTGTTTGAGGGAGTCCAATGTTTTGATGCGCTGAAACAGGAGATGTTTACTCTACGTGCGGTTGTTTTATGGACAATAAATGATTACCCTGCTCTCGGTACACTGTGTGGCTGCCCCTACCAGGGACGAGACGCCTGTAAGGTGTGTGGGAGAAATACTTACTATGTCAGGCTAAAACATTGTAGAAAAGAGGTTTATACCGGGCATAGAAGATACCTACCATACAATCATCCATTCAGACATCAGAAGGGGTTCAACGGAAAAGATGAAACTGAAGAGGCTCCTAACTTATGACCCCGTCACAAATATACAATGAGGTAAAGTCTATAAAGAATAAATGGGGAAAGGGACGGAAGAATATTGTGGTGGAATTCGTGCAGGATAACCCTGGAAGAGGTGGAAAGATGAAGAGAATCGAAAAGACCATCGACCCAAAAAAGGGGAAGGGGAAGGAGAAGGAGACCGAAAGGCGCTCTGGAAAAAGTTCAATATATGGTTCCGGCTCCTCCCCTACTAGCGGTATCATGTTGTCCACCATTGCATAGATTTCATGCACGTCGAAAAGAATGTATGCGAGAGTATCGTTGGAACATTGTTGAACAATGAATTTAAGTCGAAAGACCACCTTGCTGCTCGAATGGACCTGAAGGAGATGGGTTTTAGAGACGAGTTGCAACCTCGGGAAAATGGAAAAGGGGGATATATACTAAAGGCAGCATGTCACTCATTAAGCTCGGAGGAAAAGGACAAGTTCTGTGCAACATTATCCGAGATAAAGGTTCCACAAGGGTATTGTTCAAACTTTTCAACACTGGTGAATCGAAAAGATCGAAAGCTTATCGGACTAAAATCGCATGATTATCACATGCTAATGCAACATTTTTTGCCCATTGCGATTAAATCAATTATGCCACAACCAACAAGATATGCTATTATCAGGTTTTGTTTCTTTTTCAGGGCAATATCTAGCAAAGAAATCAAGGTGGCAGAGCTAGAAAATTGCAGTCGGATCTCGTTGTGACGTTCTGCTTGCTCGAGAAATACTTTCCTCCATCCTTTTTCGACATAGCGGTTCATTTAACTGTGCATCTTATCAGGGAAGTGCAAATTTGTGGTCCTGTATTCTTCCGATGGATGTATCCGTTTGAAAGGTGCATGAAGGTCATTAAAGGGCATGTGCGAAATAGAAATAGACCTGGAGGAAGCATTGCTGAAGGGAACCTTGCGGAAGAGACAATTGAGGTTATCAGTGAGCACCAACAAAGCATGAATGATACAGTCGGAATTCCACCAGACAAACTCAACACATCTGACACTGGCGAAGATTCTTATTCTTTCAGGGGAAAACCAATGTCAAATCCTAAGTTCCTCGTGTTGATAAGGATTTGTTTGATAAAGCGCATTTCTATGTATTGCGGAATTCGCCAAGTTGCTCCTTACGTTGAGTAAGTATAACTAGATCTAACCAAATAACCTCATTTTTTATTTAGTTTTTGATTCTCAGTGTCCGAATTTCTTGTAAAGATAATAACATTAATCATTGCACTCGTCCAGTAGGACACCAGAATTTTTTGAAGGATAAATATCTTGGTATGAGTGATAGACAGCTAGATCAAAAACATCGTGAAGAGTTCGCCAAATGGTTACAAAAAGTGGTAAGAGTTTGCAAAAAATGTCACTCTTGCTATGTAACTTTTGCGTTGAGACGGAGGCTAATCCTTATAATGTATTTCAAAGTTGAGAGTGAGTGGGCAGACTCTAGGGAAAACTTCAATCAGGACTTAAGGTGGCTATCAATCCCACCGAATGCACAAGTAGAGACATACGAAGCATATCACATCAATGGATACCTGTTTCGCACAAAATCTCATGATGGTTCCGTTAACCAGAATATCGGGGTTTACGTAGAGGCAACTGACACACACATTAGACAAGCGGGGATTACCCTTAATCTGGTGGATTATTATGGTGTTTTACAAGAGATATGGGTGCTGACATATCATTCGCTGAAAGTGCCACTTTTCAGGTGTAAATGGGTTACCAAAGCAGGGGTCTCAAAAGACAAACTTGGCTACATTTTGGTTGAGCTTGATAAGTTAGGACTCCAGGATGATCCTTTCGTTGTAGCCTCCCAAGCTAAGCAGGTATTTTATGTGCCAGACCAGGAAATAAAAAAAGTCTATTGTGTTAGGTGCACCTACCCAAATCTGAAATATCTTTGGTGATGAAGTCGACGAGGAATTCAGTACGGTAGTTATTTGTCGGAATGAGTATAAATTGCCAAAGGTAGATAAACTTGACCTGCAAAGGAAATCCTGGGATGATTACTATCGGGACGACATTAAGGGTAGAACTGCAAGGAAAGCACCAAAGCACCAACAGCAGTCCCTCGCTTCTCAAACGATCGCATCTGAGCAACCATTTCCAAGGACTAAGCGACAAGCCAGGTGATAGAATGTAGTTGTTTGGATTTTTCTGTTAACTAGAGAATGAATGTATGGATTGTTGAAAAAAAATTGATTCTTAAATCATGGTGGGGTTTTGTATGCAGATGGGTTTTAGCAATGTTGGATGAGTTTGGATTTGGCTATACTGATTGTTGAATTAATATTCTGTCATGCTAGGATTAGTAGTAATAGTACTAGGCTTGCATAAAATTCAAAACACCCGACAGAAGCTACCAAAGTGCCATTACAACTTTCTTTTTACAATCAAAATTCAAAGATGCACATTACTAATCTACCTAACATAAAAACCGTCCGCATCAACTTTTAAAATACAAAGAAACTTACCATCTTTCGCACCAACATCGGGAAGAGTAGAAGGAAGGAAAATTACCGTAAAAGTCGTTTTGCAAAAAAACTTGTTGATCGTTTTCGAGATTTATGCAATGCCTGAAAATCTAGCCTTTCCGTGGTAACTCGATGAGCTTACCACACTTCATCCTCATCAGTATCCAGACCCTTTTCGCCATATTCCTCGCTATCAGATGGTGCAGGAGAAGTCCCACTGGATGATGATTCATCATCACTATCCTCATCCCCTTCTTCCCTTTCTTCCTCACTTGACTCATCATCGAGATCATCGATTCGACGGCTCACCTTCACTGCAACAGGTTCACCCTCACTCATGGTGAGAGCAAAAATCTTGGGATTGGCAAGTTCATATTCAAATCACCTTCTCGCCTTATCATCATGATAAGAATTCATCCTTTGCTTGTCCTCCGCAGCATCCGAATCTAGGTCACTGGTATCCACTTCCTCCACTTCATACTCATACCCTTCGAGGCATCGGAATCACTTTCTCGTTGAAATGCCATACTTTGGGGTCTTGGCCCATCGCTTCTCCGGCCTTTTCCTCATCCTTTCGTTCTTGCCATTCTAAGAACTTGGGTAGCCATGCATTGTAGAGAGCCTCAAATATCCTTTTCTTCCGCTCCTGAATAGCCTCTTCTGCCTCTCTCTGACGAGTTTTCTCTTGAATCCGATGATCAATTTCGGACTGTGCATCTTCTCTTAACTGCTGCAATTCCTCTATGCTCAAAGAAGGGAGAATTGACTTGGCTTGTGCAAATTCAGGTGTTACTGGTGGTGCATTTGGAAGATTTCCGATGGAATTGGTTGAATTATGGGAAGGATCAGCCATACTCTCAATTTAGTTTGCTAAACCTAAACCTTTCCTCTTCTGTTAAAGATCTCTCTGAAAATGGTAATATCTCTGCTAATTAACCCCTCAAATACCCTATTGTGCCAATTCAATTCCATTTATGACGCTTAGTTAGCCGTCATGTCACTTTGTCAACTACGCCCATTCAAAGCCATCCGTGTCCCCTTCACTCTAATAACCATCATTACCCTATGAAGACCTATTTTCAACACCTAATTCCCATTAAGACTTTTACCCTCTTTGGAACTGCCATTAAGGGCGTATCTGGTGGAACACCAAACTTTTATGTTTATCTTTGGGGTCTAATTAACTCTTTATGTTTTATGCATACTAGGCGATGGCAGCACCAGTTGGAAGGCTTCATTGCAAGCTGCTACATGTCTTAGGTGTTAGCTTGTATACACCACCTAGTATTACATGTCACACTACATGTAGGATGTTATGTAGCAATAACACCTCTAGCTTGCAAACCATGCAATTCAACACCCACTAGCTTTAGGTGTTAATCTCATCTTAAGCTTACTATTGCTTAAGTATCTTATACAAGGTGCTTGGTGTAACAAGGTGCTTGGTGTAACTAACGGAAATAAGTGGATAGCCACCATATCCCATGCATATTATAACAGGCCACACTTTGATTTGGCGTGTTTATTAAAATGTTAAGTAGCTGAACCAGTTTAGTGTTTTCAAAACACTCTATAGACACGTCTAAAGATGGGCAGCTTGGTGGATTGATACGTTACCTAACTTCTTTGAGGTCATGCGTTCGAAAGATTTTTATTAATTTTTTCAGAAGGATGGGCTCCTTCAGAAGGATGACAGCGTCTTCTTCTAGAAGTTTTAAGGTAATTGGGCTTCCACTTGCCACTTCAAGCTCGTCTCTGACGAAAATAGTTGAGGGCAGCTGCGGTTCGGTACTGGGTTTCGACTTCGGGTCACGGGTAGCCCGCTTAGAGTGTCCGCTTGCCAAATAGCTGCCAAGTGTTTGCTGCCACCTCTGAACGGCCAATAAGTTGGGGTGGCGTTTAATAGGTCTTTGCATGCACTTAGTAGGCATGTGCCTCCCCGATATCTCAACTAATTGATCTCGAGGATTGAAAAAGGATGGGTGAGATGTGTTAACTGTTGGTCTTCTCGTCCATAAGGCCTGTTTGGAAGAGATCAGTTATAATTTCCGGAAGAGATCATTTATAATTTCCAATTTTGTAACTCTGTAACTTCCACATTCCATCTCCGCAAAATCCCTTCAGTGTTCCAATTGTTGAAGCTATGTCTAAGCGAGGTTATAATGCATATCTAAATCTGAATGATCGCCCAGCCATGTCTACAAATCAGGAATCCATGGGTAGATCAGAGGAAAAGAAGGCTAAGATGAATATGCAAGAAAACCAGGTATTGATTTTTGATAATCATGGAAGAATTGTTGGGTTCAAGGTGTTGAAAGTTAATAAAGGAGATAAAGCACTTAATCTCTAGTTTTTTGGTTTGTGAGTTTATTCATGTAAGCCGTAATGATAATCAAGTGGAAGACGTTGTTTCCAAACATGTCAGGCAGACAACAATGCCAATATTATCTGTTGAAAACTTTAACCCAGTCTTTTGTAAGCTTCTGGCAAAAGATCACAATCCTGGCTAATTTCTATAAAATTTTCTCTTTATAAAAAAAAAAAAGGTGTTGAAAGTGAATTTCATAGTTGTAATTGGCTTTATTAGTAACTGTGATGGTGTTATTGATTGAGATTCCCCCATTTCTCCAATTTGACATGTAGTAGAGATAAGCAGTAGCAGCAGTGAGGAACCAAAGCCAAACATGCAAGTTGGTACTGGAGGTGTTGGAGAAGTCAAAGATGATAGGGTTGTTATGCATGATAGTGTCAGTGCTTATGCGTTGGATCCTCAACTTCCTCAACTCCAAGGGGCTGATGAAGGGTGGGTGGTGTATGCCGTTCATCCTGACAAAGGCCGGTTTGTGATTAATGAAGGTGTGGTGCTTGTAGGGGAGGAGGAGGTGGTTTGTGGTGGTGCTACACAGGGGTTCTATTCTACACCAGTTCCAGTTGCATGCAAAGCTAAGATTCGGGATAATTACACTCATGGTCTCCCCAATGATGTGGTAGTCTTCCCCAATATCTTCATGCTGGCACTAGTGATGCGACAGTTGGCAGAGGATGCTTATGATATTGCAATCTTCGGACCAGGGGAGATAACTGATTCTAATGAGATTCCTGAGGATGTAGTAGTGCCTATGCCTCCTCCTAGGGGAAACTATTCTGTGCCAAGGAGGAGGGTTGCACCAGAAAGGAGTGGAGCTAACAAGAAGGTTGTTGGAAGTGGTATGGGGACCTCTGGGGTTGCACCAGGAGCTTGACCAGTATTCAACCATCCCCTTCTAGATGGTAAAGTAAGTATTCTTGTAAATGTTTTTTGGCTGAATATTGCATATGTTTCTCATGGATAAACAGTTAATGCTAGTGGTGCTGATTTTGGATTTGATAGTGTTGGTTTTAAAGACAATGATGTTCAATTGAATGTATATGTGGTTCTGGGTTATTGTATTATGCTTGGTTGAGTGGCTGTTGTGTTTAATTTTGGTTTTGAGCTTGATATGGTGACTATAGTAAATAGCAGGGGAATTTGAAAGGGGGTTATCATGAAGGTTTGAAATTGTTTTATGGGATTAATAGTTTTATCTGGGCATTCATATGAACTACTCCAACTGGTAGCATAGGCAACTTTGAAGTTATAGAGATAGAATAACATATTAGTACAGGAATGCTTGAGAGAGCAATGAAAAATCTTACCAGAAATGCAGTGTGGTAGCTGAGAGGAAATTTTGATAGCACACATAGTCCAGGAGTATGATCTTTTAGAAACCAAATTGCAGACTCCCAAAGAAGAACGCACACTATGGACACACATACTCTAGCGTGTCCAAAGAAGATCTTTTTGGCCACACTTTCAACTTGGTGTGTTTATTTAAATGTTGAGTAGTTCAACTAGTCTAGTATTTTCAAAACACTAATCATGAACATCTAAAGATGGGCAGCTTGTTGGATTGGTACGTTATCTAAATCCTTCGAGGTTATGCGTTCGAATATGGGCGAAAGATTTTTATTAATTTTTTAAAAACGAACTTTTTCGCCACGCTATAAAACCGGCGTGTCTATAGAACGCACACTATGGACACACATATACTAGCGTGTCCAAAGAAGAACTTTTTGGCCACACTTTCAACTTGGCGTGTTTATTTAAATGTTGAGTAGTTCAACCAGTCTAGTATTTTCAAAACACTAATCCTAAACATCTAAAGATGGACAGCTTGGTGGATTGGTACGTTTTCTAAATCCTTCGAGGTCATGCGTTCGAATATGGGCGAAAGATTTTTATTAATTTTTTAAAAATGAACTTTTTAGCCACGTATAAAACCGGCGTGTCTATAGAACACACACTATGGACACACATATACTAGCGTGTCCAAAGAGGAAATTTTTGGCCACACTTTCAATGTAGCGTATCTATATGTCCTACACTATGGACACGCATATACTGGCGTGTCTATAAATCGTACATTATGGACACGCTGGTATAGGCGTGTCCAAAGAAGAACTTTTTGGCCACACTTTGAATTTGGTGTGTCAATCAATCGTACACTAGGGACACGCACTTTAAATAGCGTGACTAACCTTTTGGACACGCCACAACTACCTAATGTGGCCATAGACTGGTCTATAAACACGCCCAATACCTAATGTGGCCATAGACTGGTCTATAAACACGCCCAATACCTAATGTGGCCATAGACTGGTCTATAAACACGCCCAATCAAAATTTTGAAGTTAACGTGACTAAACTGTTGAAATTTTGACACGCTAGTAGCCATGGCGTGGCTGAAAGCACTTATATGAACACGCCCATTGAACATGGCGTGTCTATAGGGTAGAAGTATACCCTATAGACACGCCAAAACCAAAAAGGCGTGACAGGGAAATTTATATTTGGCGTGGCTAAAGGACATTTCTGTACTAGTGCAGGTGAGTCGCCGATTCCTGATTAGCGTTGCATCTGGGGCAAATGTCGAAATTGGTCAGATTGATGTGATGTAGCAGAGAGAAGGTTGGTAATCCCTCATTGATTGCTTTCCACAAGAAAAGCTGAATTTTTGGTGGACACGGTAAGGTCCACAAAAATTTTGTAGGTGGAAGGGGATTTTGAGTAGGTTGACCTTGGGTTAGACATTTGTATCCTGATAAAGTATTGTATTTTCCAGATTTTAAATGGGGCCAGATTATTTTGTCTTGGGGGCTATCTTGGGGTAGGTGGATGTTTATTATTTTCTGAGCTGTATGATTGGGTAGGGTGTTTAATTTTTCCTGGTTCTTGTTATCAGAGATCAGATCAATGATATCAGACACTTTTCGGATAGGGTAACAGCACTTGATTTTTTTTTAAGCATGCATATTATTAATAGAATATTAGGTTACAATTTGACGTTGGTATGTGGTACCCACTGAGTCATGGAAGATAACTTGACTAATACAAATCGGGATTGCCCGGTCCCAAATTTTGGTTGAAAAGTTTCCCATTTGACTTTTGTATGCCGCTTGATTGGCCAAGCCATCCACTGCTTGATTTCCTTCTCTGTAGTGGTGTTGGATAGTGGCCTGCGGCATCTATCGTATTCTATACTTTATTTCTTCAATCATCCTTGAGATGTTCCAAGGGGGTTCAATAGCGGATGTGACGAAGAGTAGAAGGTTTTCTGAGTCCGTTTCGAAGAGAACTTTTGGCCATGTCTTTCTGTTGCTGTTCTTGATGCCAAAAGCAGAGCCCAAGTTTGTGCAGTTAAGGATGTTGTAATTCCTAGAGGTTGAGCTAAAGCCATAATTGTTCATGCTTCAGAATCTCTGCAAATGAAACCCGCACATGCGAAACCTGGATGCCCCCTGGCTTCCCTATCTGTGTTAATCTTAATCTAATTCAAGTTTGGTGTGGACCATCCTACCGAAATTGTTGAGATTCTTTTGGAATTTCTTGAGTGGTTAATTACCGGTGAATCTCCTGGTAACACAGGAGGTAAGGATTTTATTGCCACATAATATTCTTGTTGTTGTTTTTTTGCCCAGGCTAGGATTTCTTCTGATGTTGTTTGCTTTTGGCAGTGAATTAGTTCATTCTTGGCCAACCATAAGGTCCAGAATAGAAAGCAGACAGAAAAGATGAGAGATACTGGTGCTGATTGTTGTAGAATTTGGGAAATGGTTGTTTGAGGCGTTAAGGGCATGTGGGGTTATAGTTGGAGTTTGGTAAGGTTTATAGTTGAGTGAATAAGGTGTTCCAAGCTAAAGTCGCAGTTGGGCAGTGAATTAGAAGGTGAGATGTTGATTCTTGATTAGCGTTGCATCTGGGGCAAATGTCAGAGCTGGTCAGATGGATGTGATGTAGAAGAGAGAAGGTTGGTAGACCCTCATTGATTGCTTTCCACAAGAAAAGCTTAATTTTTGGTGGACACGATAAAGTCCACAAGAATTTTTTTGGTGGAAGGGGGATTTGAGTAGGTTGACCTTGGGTTAGAAATTTGTATCCCGATGAAGTAGTGTATTTTACAGACATTGAGTGGGGCCAAATTATTTTATCCTGGTGGCTATCTTGGGGTAGGTGGATGTTTATTATTTTTTGAGCTGTAAGATTGGGTAGGGTGTTTAATTTTTCCTGTTTCCAGTTATGAGAGATCGGATCAATGATATCAATTACTTTCCGGATAGGGTAACATTGAGCTGGGTCTAGGTTTGGGGAGTGTGTAATCCAAATGGATTCTATTGGTGTTGATAACCCATTTCCAATACGATGAAAAATCAGTTGTTGCATGAGAGGGACGAGTGAAGCTAATTGTCTCCATTGAGCGCTGGAGGAAGACGGTATAGTATCAATGCCATGTAGAATTGGTCACTGGTTGAGATATTTTTCACTGCACAGACTTCCACGGATGGAGTTAGGTTGTTCATGTAAATTCCAGATTCTTTTCATGAGAAGTGCCTTGTTATGATCACTGTTTTTTCTTATGCCTAGTCCTCCTTCAGATATTGGTTTTGTTACTTTATCCCAACCAATATGATGAAGCTTTTTAACTGACGAATCATGTTCCCAGAAAAAATTCCTGATGATACGATCTATTTGTTTATAAACATTGATGGGTAGGTTTTGTGTTTGCATGAGTTGGTTTGATGTGGGGGTTAGGGAGGTTTTAATGAGTACCAATCTTCCAGCTGGAGTCAGACATTTTGTCATCCACCCTTTAGCTTTTCGAGCTAATCTTTGAAGAAGAGGCGCAAAGGTGTGATTAGATGATCTTCCTTGTTTTAATTGGACTCTGTTGATGGTGGATTTTCATTTAAGGTTAAAATTGTAAAAGCCAGAAAATTATGCGCTAACATCTTGTAAAAGATAAAGCCATTAATAAGTGTTGAATACTTCTTCACTTTACTAATTCACCTAGAATGGAGCATGTGACAACAATCCCATTCTGTGAATTAAATACACGAAATTCATCCAGGTTGGAGCATGTAGCAACAATCCCATATACCCTGTGAATTTATATCATTATTAATTAATACGTGAGCATCCTTGTATTTCCTGTACTCATTATCAGTGCGGCATGACGACTGAGTGTTGCTCTCCATAGAGCAACACGAACCTCCAAGCATTATAATGAAAGCATGTACGAAATACCCGTACAGGCTGCAACTCTCGGTGTGTTATACTAGCCCGATTGATAACTCTCGGTGTGTTATACTAGCCCGATTGAGCATACGGACTGTCCGTATCAGTCTGGATATGATCTCGTTCATCCAACCTCACCAAAGATGATTGGATGGCCCAGATCAATTCCATAACCCCCAAGCAGGTATGGAATATTCACTACCGAACCAACGCGGACCCCGCATGGTCGGCCTCCCCAAAAGATTGGCATAGCTTGCCAAAACGTCCAAACCAGAACGGTATGGACGGAAAACACTAAATTAGGGTTTGCGGCATATTACATGTGTCGCAAAACAGTCTCAACCATCCATCTTCGCAGGTATAGATGGAGGGTGTAGATGTAGATTCAAAGGGCCCAGAGCATGTCAACACAATCACCGTGGGCCCGCCTACATACCTGACTAATCGGTCAGCACCAACCATGGTTGGTCATCCCAATTTTTGCGCCCGAACAGAGCATGGTTACACGGCCGTGAAAGCCAAAATAAGGGTTTCGAGCATCACGAGCGTCCATCTTCTCCGGCACGAATGGAGGGTCCCAGATTAGATTAAGCAGGTCCGGTCAGACCAGCATGACCACCGTGGGCCCGTCTCTCCCCTCACCTGATCGGCCAAGGCATATCATGCCTGGCTATCCCAAAACGCGCGTCCAAACTAGCGTGGTCACACTTCCCAAACTGCAAACTGATCTTGACCACTCAACTTCACCGGACGATTTGAGTGGCTTAGATCACGTTTTCATGGGACAGTCAGGTATAGGCGTGAACACCAGCCTACCACCTACACTCCAGACCGATCGGCCAAGAATTGGTTGTCTTGGAATGCGCGCCTGAAGATGGCATGATGTGCGGCTCTTGCGGCACTAGTTTTCTGTCACAAATTGATCTTGACCACTCAACTTCACCGGACGAATTGAGTGGCCCAGATCATGCTTTCGTGAGGTAATGGGGTATAGGCGCCTACACCGTCATTCCGTCTACACGCATGTACGATCGGCCTGGCCAAAATCGTATCCCAAGCTTGGATTCGACCAGGCTGAAGAGGGATGCTTGCGCACCTCCTTTAAAACCCTAATTTCATCAACGGTCGCAGATGAGTGTCTCAATGATCATCTCGTCCGTCCAACTTCACCGGCTTGGTTATACAACCCTGGTCAGGAGTTAATTGGTCGAGAAGGCGTCTTGGTGATCACCACCCGTCACTTTACCACACCATGATGCAATACCTGCATAAAATACACACGATACTTCACAAGTATCGACCTCCTGAATAACGGCGGTTATTCAATTTAGCATTACATGCTACTTTCTGTGGGTTCCACGATCCACACACTCGAGACATCAATCATGTCACAAACTGGGGGATACATACTGGGGTATTGGTCTGGCGGTTTACAGCGTGCAGCGCGCAATGCGCCATCACAAGAACGTGTCAGGAAGTCATGGACGGTTAGTGATGATGGGAGAAGTGGGCAAGACTGGTCGTGTGACACTAACACACGACTCCACTACTCCATCACTCCACTTTCTCCACTTCCCACGAGATACGAAGGTTAGGCTAAAAGACTTGTATAAATAGGTTCTCCTCCCTATTTTCCAAACACAAGAGAAAACAAGGAAACAAGTCCAGACAACAGAGGCAAGTGTTGATACAATCGTATTCAAACACCGGAACTGATAGCTTACACCCTGCAAGCCAGTTCAGCTTTCTGATACAAGTTATTCATAGCCAACACCTTCACATTTTCAACACCTTCTTCGCTTCCCTCCCTAAGATCAACCCCATCTCCTCCACTTTGTGACCGAAACAAGTCTAGAACGGCCATTTCTTGGTTTAGGCCGGACTTGCAAAGATTGATCTCTCGAATCTACAAGCACTCACCGCGCAGTGCATTTGTTTAAGGTTTAGACTCATTTCTCATCCACACACCCCAAATTACCAAAACCGGCAGAAATAGTTTTCACCCATAAACAGACTCCAAGATAGATTGGAGGTTTTGATGTGGATGACATATCGAAAAATTGTTCCAGATTGCTTATCTCAACCGGATCCAATCTCCGATTATGAATAATTACTGATTTGGAAGTATTAAGGTGTGATTAGATGCACTTTTTTTTTTTGAAGCATGAATTTCATTAAATAACTAAGACACTGTTACACAAGGGTATATAATACCCCAACATTTATCAAATAAAATTTTAATGGTAAGCCAAGAGTCTGCATCAACATGATATTGGATAAAGATAGCTGTCTTCGGATCATAGTTGCATCGAGGGCGAATGTTGGAGTCAAAGGTCAAAAAACCTTCTGTCAGTGCTTTCCACAAGAAAAGTTGTACATTTGGTTGACACGGCAGTGTCCACGGAAACTTAGTTGGTGGTAGAGTTGTTCGATGCAATTGATTGAAGTTTCTAGCCAAGTCTTCATATCTTGATGCTGCGGTGAACTGCCCGATTGAAATCTGATTACTTCTTTGATATTCGGCTTGATCCATCACTTGAAATTGAGGCTCTAGTTTTGATTGAGTCTTGTAGTATAGTCCAATCTCATGCCTTGAAGGTTTAGTGCTAATATTGCTATTACAAATATAACTAAAGACTGAAGGAAAGATACAATAGGAATTATAGACTCAACTATATTAAACTAGGAAATGAAATCTAGGAAAGGAATACAAGTTCACTTGAAATGTAAAATGTCGGAAATTGAAAAACTTGAGAAGAAAAGGTGTCTTTCACCGGCCCAATTGTATGTCAATTAGGATAATGCTTGTTGCTGTGATAAGGGTTAAGAAAAACTGTGATATTCTTGTGATTGCAGTACCCATGGATTCCAACCTGAGGAGATGAAATTTTATGTTGCTATCTGTTGTAATATCATCTTGGCCAAGACAGTAGATGATCCTGAATATTAATATAGGACCAAGGTGAGAAGGTTTTGATTACGGCTTAGTTTTGGCTGCACCACCGATACACCAAGGATTGTATATAAAAAATCATGAATAAATGATCATATTTGAAGCTGAAGAAATACTGCCACTCCAACTGAATTTGGGTACAAGACAACCATGGATGGATATCTCAAAATAGGTGCAGACGATTGAATGTGTAGAAGAGTGCAAACTGACTATGCTATTTGCTTTGATTGCTCAGGTCAAAGCAAAAAACATGAATCTTTAGGACTAAATAGGATTCAACCACAAAACGGATAGCTTCCAAGAGGACCTAACTCTTGATCGTAAAAAGCGTTTCCAAGGATAAAACAAAATCCTGGGAACACAATTGTAACATCAAAAGAAAGAAAGACAAATCCTAGCAATCAAACCAAATAAGAACTTATGAGAAACTATAAAAAACATTGCAATACAAACCAACGGACAAACAAGGCATGGGAAAGACCAATGGCAAACACATGACGCCACCAACAAATCAAAACAAACTGCAAGCTAAAAACTATACTGGTGGTTGAGAAAACATGCCTTCAAACCAAAAAAAAACTCTTTACTAATAAAAACAGGGAGTTCTTCATATGGTATGAAGAACCACAAGATTCAGATGCAGAAACAAACAAGAAAACAAACTTCACCCAAAGCAGCAAAAGGTAATTGAGATTGAAATGTCGATTGCAGGGTATTATAGATCAAGGTTTAAAGTACTTAGAAATCCTTTTTTTTGAGCAGCTAGAAATAAAAGTCAAAGGGGTTCTCATGGATTAAAGATATGGAAAGCTAGATTCAAAAGATTTCGGATTAAAGCATGAAAATTACCTAAAAACAAAACTGAGGTGATTATTGCGATTTGAAATCAGGCTGAGAAAGGGTATTCGATGAAGACCAGAGCTGAGATAAAATACAATAATAATCAAATCCCAGCCGCAACAAAACGATGATAAAGCATGGTATAAGGTTGGGTTTCACAAAAGAATAAGCAACAAGCGTTAATTGAATATGAAGGGCCGGCGAATCGAGATTAGCCGATTAGGTCGGCGAGAACCATGGCTATTGATTTTTGGTTCTAAGATGAAGATGGAGATTAATCTGAGTTCTAGGATGCTTATATGAAGATTTGAAATAGTTACTGCTCAGATCTAAGTAGATCTGAGCAGTTAGAGGTGACGGAATGTTCTGAGACTCTTTGCCAGAAATCGTCTCTTTTAGAGCTCTCTAGGTTTTTTTTTCGTTCTTTTAGTTAAATCCAATTAGATGCACTTGATATTATCTGATTCCACTTTCCTTTTGTGAACACAAATGTAACGATGGTATCATCGTGTCCACAATCAAAGTCCACAGTGTTAATAAAAATACTACAATGCTTAATTTAAATACGAAATGGTGTCTAAAACATATATAGGAAACTCTGAGCCTTCGGGCTTGTCCTTGTTTCGCATCACAGGTAAGCTTATGATGATTCAAACGATGCATAACAAAGACATATAAAATCCATAAGTTTTGAATGTAAAGGAGACGATGATTTACGTGGTTCAGCACTAAGGCCTACATCCACGGGGGGTTTGGTTTTTCATTATGTATTAGGTAAGATTACAAATGATAGTCGAATGACTCTGAATAGGGAACGATGATAGAGGAATGTAAATAAAACTCATACTTACTCACAATTTCTCTCTTTCTTACAATAGTTCTCTCTCCTAAAATTTGGTCGACCCCTTCTCCTTTGGTTGAGCAGGGTATTTATAGACCCTTCTGTGTGGACCTCTTTTTACTGACACCTTGGATACTTATATCGTCTTGGTCAATGTGCCGATCTAATGAATACCTTTGTTATTCCACGATGCCTCCAACGGTAATGTATTGCGACGATGGTGCACCTTATTCTTCTCCATAGGATGTTTGACATGTGTCCTATGTTTATAGCTAAGGCGGGTGGTTGGGCAGTCCGCACGCGTCAGACAGTTGCTGCTGCAGCTGTCACTTTCTAATTAATGAGGCTCATCTCCTCCGTCCATTTCGGATCTGTCTCGAGATGATGAAAAGTAACCTTTTAGGTTTTCTATGGTACTTCAAAGCGGTCAATGCATCAGGTACTTCTTAACTTACCGATCATTGGATTTATGTGATGATGGCTACGTGGCAGGTGGTGGTGACGCATGCCTCATGTATGTCTCGACGTGGCATCATCGTCTTGATGCTCTCTCGCTCTATGGTTTACACGTGTCTTCTTCTTGACACGTGTCTAATTATTGATTATGCGTATACAATTTGCCCCTTTTCTTCTAAGTTTGAAATTGGTCAAAGTTTGAAGAAAAACTCATTAGTTCCCGCAATAACTTCCCTAAATTTTTGGGCACGTTTCCCACTCCTAGAATTTACTTCTTCTTGATTTTCGGGGCGGTTCTCCCCCACTAATTGCGGTTATAAATATGAAAGAGGGGTCCGGCCTAATAACTTTTATTCCTTCCTCATTCTTATTCTTGTTGTGTTCTTCAGAGAGCATTAACTCATCTTGTTCTTTTTCTGTTCTTTTCTTCTTTATTTCTTCTCAGAACCTGGTCGTCTAATTTGGACGGTTGCTGGTTGTTTTTACAATTATCTTCTGATACTTTCTTGCTCAGGAGTACTCGTTTGTCGATCATCCTCAATTGTTACAGGTATTCATCTTGTTTCTGCTGCTGTTAGTTTTTTTCTTCAGTTGCTATTGTTCATGGCTTCTGCTGCTGTTTTTTGTGCTTATGGGTTTCGTGGTGGAGAACATGATATACGAAAGTATATATACTTGCCCCTGTTCTTCATCACGAAATCTGGAGTCATGTGTTTTGATTACTTTTGGGGTTTTTTCTTATGTTTTAATGATGTTCTTGATGTAGAGTGATGATCACAGATCTGTTTTTGACCTTCGTTATTCTCTGATGCCCCTTTTAGGTAGTTATGTCAGGTAACGATCGTAGGCATAGCCCTTACAGGTCTCCGCCGTTGAGTCCATATAGATCTCCTCCAAACCAAAGTCCTGATATATCTCCGCCGAAGGGTGGGCCTCCGAGATCTTCCCAATCGGACATTCGTAATCGTAGAACCTATTCATCGTCGGATCCGAAGGATGCTTCTTAGAAGAGGGGAGAACAAGTGAGGGGTTCTCGTTATGCTGTTAATCGTACGTCCGACAAGTCTTCTTTGCAGCGTTCAGAACTGTTGGAGGCTCAACCCATTCGTTCTATTGCTCCTCCTAACTCTTCATCTTCTCAAAAATCTAAAGCTTCGCTTAAGGTCCCTTCGTCGAAGAAGGATCCAGATCTGTCCAGAAAGCCTGCGATGAAGAGGAAATATTCAGATATGAGTCCCCCGAAGAAGCCATCGTCGGGTAAAGCTACGTCTTCTGGGGTTGCCCCTTCTGGACGAACTACTCCAGCTCCGAAGAAGAAGAAGCGGGCTCCAGTCTCCTTCAAGCATATTAACCTTGAAGAATTTAAAGTAAGACACGGCCTTGAGAATTTCGAGGTTCGCTTTTACAATCAAGGAGATGATCTCACTTATGATATGATAAAGAATTACAAGTACGACGCCTTTCATCTACTGACGACCGTGGGAGCCTTCGAAGCGGGTTTGATGCATCCTTTGTATAAGTGGGGAGATTCATTCTACTACGATGTTCTGGCACGTCGTGAGGGTTCTACTTCTCATACCCACTGCCGCTCAGTAGTTCAGTTGAGTGGGAACTATCTTCGGACCCTTCGTGAGTGTTACCTTCGGAGAAAGGGTGAGACAATGATGACGTGCTATACTCCTGATCCCGAAGAGAAAATTTTGTATACCCCTGAGAATTTCAATGATTCTTTTGGAGACTATGTCAACGGTAGGAACCGAAAATGGTGGATTGTTGGTCTTCGTACGATGACTGCTACCCATGGTGAGGTTCGTTTTTTGAGTGAGGTAAGCGACTCAAAGCTTCGGTTCGTTCCTGGTACCGAAGGGACTGATAAGCCAGAGCTCTTTCCACGCAAGGAGCGTCTTCATCGCGATCATGATTATGAATGGCATGCCACTCCTCTTGAAATTATTGGACCTTGGGCTCATGGTTGGATCCCCGGTCTGCATGGATGGAAGCCTATTGCTGGCATCAAACCTCGTGATGGTGCCCCGTCCCGCTATGGTGATTTCTGTCCTTGGGCTTTGAATTTCTTTGGTATGAATTTTGACTATACCGTTGAAGTTGCTGATGCTGAAGACGAAGAGAGTTATGAGGCGGGTCTTCCTCCGAATGGTACTGCTATTGTCAAGGTATGATTCAATATAATAATGTATTGTATATGTGTCTTTGCCCCTTGAATCAGAGATTGATTGTGTGCTTACTTTTAGGCTTCGAGGAAGAAGAAAATTGGTCCCGTTCAGTCCTCTACTGTGGAGGTTGAAGAGACGAGGATTCCTGAAGTCACCAGTCCAGTGGGCGACGAAGAATATTTTGATGATGAATACGAGGAGGAGACTGATGATGAAGAGCGAACTGAGACTACTCCTGATAACAATGAAGATACCGAAGAAGAGGTTGCTCCTGGTAGGCACAAGGATGATCTTATGGCTGATCCCGAGGGCAGTCCTCCTCATCAAAGAAATGAAGACGCTGATCTTCAATCAACGATTCCTGAGCCGATGAATACTTCGGAGCCGAACCTGGAGTTCTCCTTTGGTAAGATTTACTCCGTTGGTGGCCAGGTAGATATTGGTACCGCGATGGGGATTGCTTCGGGTTTTTCATTATTGTATCCTAACGATAATTGGGAGGTAGTGGCCGAGGACGACGATGAGAAAGCAGTCGAAGAAGAGGAGAGTTCTGATGGCGAGGATGCCGAACTTCATGCTGCTAAGGAAGCAAAAGGAAAGAAAACCGTTGCTGGTGGAGATACTTCTGCAGGTAATGATACCACCGTTGATGGGAGAACCGCTGCTGGTGCATCTTCCGAAGGTTTTTTGAATGAAGTGATGCGCGGTGGGGATGATGAGACCTTTGACTGGTTAAAGAAGAAGGGTCTTATGAATGTGCCTTTCCCTGCCCCTATCATTCTTGGTGAGAGGGATTCTGATGCTTTCACGCGTCGGAACATGGAGTTGTCACCTCTGGATAAGGTAAATGAAGCTTGGAAACGAGACCTAGGTGTGGCAATCACTTCTGGCCTTTTGACCGCTCCTCCTTCTTAGATCTCTGAGATGATGGCCATAGCTGATGGTCATCAATATGGCTTTCCCCAGCAGTGTATTCTTGAGGTAAGATGTCGTTCTTTTCCTGTGTCGAAGTGGTATAATCTTTTCTTTGTTAGTATTCTTACTTTCCTCTGGTTGCTGTAGTTGGCGAGGAGTGAGTATTTCAACCATGCCTTATATCAATTCTTCAGAGCTAAGGCACTCAAGATGGAGGCAAAGCTGCATCAAACGGATGATGAGTTGTTCACTGCTCAAGAATCTCTCGTGGCTAAGGATAAGGAGATATTGGAGCTGAAGGAACAGCTGAAGGGGAGGCAGCTAGCTGGGCCGCTGAAGAACATCTTCGTCAAGAGGTGGCTTCTCTTCATGGAGACTTGGAGAAGGCTCGCGCTGAGGCTTCGTCGTCTAAAGGTTTGTCCCTTATTCTTTTCTTTCATCTTCGCCTTCTTAGTGTTCTTTCTGAGTTAGCCGACCCTGTCTCCAGCGGGTGATGCCGGAGAGTTAGTATGGCTTCAGGGTGAGAGGACTCGTCAAGCTTCTCGAATTAAAGAGTTGGTGTCGAAGATGATAGGGGAATCCAATAAATGGAACGCTTGTGTCGATCAGCATAACAAATTGTTGGCGGGTTACCGGAAACAACAAGATCAAATGTTTGAAATACGGAATTCTGTGTCCGTCGCTCGTAATCAATTTAAAGTTACCATGGAATGGACGCGTCAATCTCTTCATGAGGCTCCGGATGAAGCTTCTCAATTAGAAGCCAAAGTAACTGATCTGGAAGTAGAGCTTCTTCAAGCCCGTTCGTCCCATGAACCTGAAACCCGGGATTATATACAACGGCTTGTTCGGGAAAGGGACGATGCTAGGGAGGAGGCGCATGCTCTCAGCAAAGCTCTAACTGCCTCTCGTGCCGAGATTGCTCGTCTAGTGGAATCAGAGAAGCACTTAGAAGTTAATATGTATAGACTTACCAAAGGGATCGAAGAGATGAATAATGAAGTTAATAGTCTTCATCATTTGGATTCCATGAAGCAGGTAGAGTTGGATCAGAGCCAATATGAACTCGAAAACCTTCGGATCGATTATAAAAAACTTTCCGATGAGTATGATTTTCTTGACGAGGCTCGGGATACAGTAGTAAATGAATTTGAAATGGTTTCGGCTGATGTCGAAGGTATATGTTCGTTTGGTCGTGGATAGTTGCTTGTTTCCTTTCTCTGGCCATTTGTTTTATTTTGTTTCAGAGCTCGAGAAACAACTTGGCCTTGCAAATGAAAAGTTTGAAAAGACTCAATCTAAGCTAGTTAAGCAGCAATGGCAGACCAAGTACTTTGAAGGTTTAGCCGGGTCTCTGGACGTGGCCGTGAAGGAGTCAGCAAAACAAGTGGAGCGGTTGACATCGTTATTGACTAAGTCCGAGCTTAAGACCACTTTCATCACGCACGAGGCTCGTCGTCAACTAGCTTTGGAGATTAACAATACGTTGGCTCAAATAGAGCAGAGTCTTTTGAAAGAGCATGGTATCACCAAGAGGTATAAGCGCCATCCTGTACCCGAGCCTTTTAAGTCTACCTCTGATCCATCCTATGGGGGGAGCGTCAAAAAGAACGACCTGCTGATCGTGTTGAGGCTTCGGAGAAAAGTAGATCTTCGCTAGTGGTATAAACTTGATCATCATTGATTATATAGCTTCGGGCTATTTTTTGTATGTTTCTTGTATATCTTGCTCGTCTCCCCAAACTTGTAATCAACTTTTATGAAATGGATCATCGGTTTATCTAGTTATATACATCTTTGGTTTTCCTGCATCATTACTTTATATATTTTAACAGTTTAAAATATGACAATGAAAATCGATGATGAGTGTGTTGTAAAATAACGAAGGAATGTACCTTCATTATGTGTTTTTGGACCTGTCACCCCGTCGGTCAATCCTGGGCCAGAGGATTACCTAACGGCGGGGGTTAATGCAGCGTTCTCGGATATGTGGTGTTTTATTGAAATATTTACATACACCCATTCCGCTGAACCGCTAACTTATGTTAGGTTGGGTATCTCTTTATGCTGGAATCCTTCTCCATGGTCATAGACTCATAGACGCTAATAGGGGAGTCCTGATAGATTGCACGTGGGTACTTTCCCCAATATAAATGTAAATAAGGGATCGCTTTTGATCTATTTGATCGCTTTTGAACAGTATGGCAAAAAGTGATCGTTTGATTGATGTGATGAGGCCTGATATTCCTCGTCCAGAGATAGAAACATGTCGAGCGAATACGTTGTCTTCTTCTTCTGGTATTCTTTACGCAGATGCAGAATTGCGTTGCTTTATGGGTAGTATGGCTTGAGGTATTTTGCATTCCAAGGGTTCCTTAAGATTTCTCCTTTTAAATTTCGCAGGTAGTACGATCCCTTCCCTGCGATATCATGTATTATAAATGGCCCTCCCCATGTTGGTGCTAACTTACCCCATTTCTTTTCTCGTTGATATTGCGGTATAGTCCGTAGCACATACTGTCCTTCTACAAAATTCCTAAGTTTAACATTTTTATTGTATTCCCTTGCTAGTCTGCGTTGATAGTTCTCCATTCTCTGCAACGTTGTTTCCCTTCTCTATTCTAGATCATCGAGCCTCTCTAGCATCATATCCGATGTGAGGTTCTTTTCCCATGCTTCGATCTTTGTTGTAGGCATGATTATCTCCGTTGGGATGACCGCTTCGGCTCCGTAGGTGAGAAGGAAAGGGGATTCACTAGTTGCTGATATTCTTGTGGTTCGGTATGACCACAAGCTATTGTGTAGTTGCTCGCACCATCGGCCTTTATGTTCATCCAACGTTTTCTTGAGAATGAGGGCGATGGTCTTGTTTGTGGCTTCGGCTTGTCCATTACTCTGAGGGTAGATGGGAGTGGACTTGTTCTTCCTGATCTTGAATGTATCGAAGATCATGTCAATGTTCTTTCCTTGTAGTTGCTTGCCATTGTCGAAAAAAAATTATGCGGGAATGCCGAACCTACAAATAATATTCTAGAAGATAAAAGTGAATACGTCTACGTCCCTGATTCTGGCTAGAGCTTTGTCTTCCACCCATTTGTTGAAGTAGTCCGTGGATACTATCAAGAATCGTCTTTTTCCTGTTCCTTCTATCAATGGCCCGACGATGTCGATTCCCCATTTTGAGAATGGCCAGGGGCTTCCTACTGAGTTTAACTCTATTGCTGGGGCGTGAATATTTTTGGTGAACCGCTGACATTCTTCGCATCTTCTAGACATCCTAGCAGCATCTTGTATCATTTGCGGCCAGTAATATCCTTGCATCTTAGCTTTGTCGGCCAATGATCTCATCCCGTTATGATTGCCTGCGTCTTCATAGTGGATGTCCTTTAAGATACGATGACCCTCCTCCCTAGATAAGCAGCGCAGTAGGGGTCCGAGGAATGATTTCTTGTATAAGATTTCGCCACGAAGCTGGTATCTTCCTGCCTTTGATTGCACTTTCGAGCTTGCTTCACGTCAGCGGGCAGTGCCCCTTTTTCAAGGAAGAGGTGGATTTCGGTTCTCCAATCTTCTTTGTTACTGAAGTCTTCGTCTTCGTTAGCTCTTGACAGAATATCATCTTTGGAAAAGTCTTCGGCGATATCTTCCCCTGCATCGTCTTCGGCGATGTCCTCTCCTACATCGTCTTCATGGTTTGTTGCCGCGACGGTTTGGGGCGGAGTGTCCGAAGGCTGGTATACTCTTGCTATTCTTATGGCCTTAACATTCTTGTCTTTCAGCATTGATGATATGTACGCTAAGGCATCAGCATGTTAATTGTCCTTCCTGCACAGATGTCAGAACTTAATGTTGGGCACTTGCGATGCTAGAGTTTGGACCAGCGCCATGTATGCTGATAGAGTCTCATCATAGGTGTTATATTCCAGCTCTATCTGTCGAATTACCAGTTGTGAGTCGCTTGTTAGACGCATATCTGTTATTCCCATCTCTATTATCAATCAAAAAGCATGTACTACTGCCTCATATTCAACAATGTTGTTAGTGTGTCTTTCAAATTCCAACCTTAGTGCATACACCATCCTGTCACCAGTGGGTATTGTGATGACGATCCCTATGCCTGCACCTTCCTTGTTCCTGGATCCGTCGACGAAAACTTCCCATCTTCGTTGGCTGGAAGGTTCGAGCACATCGATCGGGTCCTTTCCATCTTCGTCTACCCCTGGTATGCCCTTCACTTCTTCGTCGTTATCTAGAGGTATGTATGCTAGGAAATCCACCAAAACTTGTGATTTTTGGGCAGTTTGGATTTCGTGTATGATGTTAAATTGCTCTAGCTGTGTATTCCACTTTGCTATTCTTCCCACTTTTCCTGCGTTTTTGAGAACAGATTCTAGCGGGGCTCTGCTTGGGACACGAACATATTGAGTCAAGAAGTAGGTTCTCAGCTTCTTTGTCGCCCATACTAATGCCAATATGAGTTGCTCAATCTTGGTGTAGTTTCTTTCTGCCGCATTGAGAAGTTTACTGACGTAATATATCGGCTCCTCCACCTTCGTATTGGTTCTAACCAGTACAGCGCTAACTGCATCTGCAGTTGCAGCTATATATAGGGCCAACACCTCATCGGGTTTAGGTTTTTGGAGGATCGGGATCGTTGCCAGGTATTCTTTGATCTTCTGGAATGCTTCTTCACACTCAGCGGTCCATGCGAATTTGTTCTCTTTCCTGAGGATGTTGAAGAAGTGTTTGCATTTGTCCGATGATCTGCCGATGAATCTCCCAAGTGCTGCTATGGATCCGTTGAGTTTTTGGTCTTCCTTCAAATTCTTTGGGGATGGCATTTCCACGATGGCTTGGATCTTGGTGGGATCGACTTCGATGCCTCTCTTTGTCACCAAATAACCGAGGAACTTCTCTGATGTAACGCCGAAGGTGCATTTTTTCGGGTTCACTTTCATGTTGTATTTCCTCATTACAATGAAGATATCTCTCAAGTACTGAAGGTGATCCTTGCGCAGTTTACTTTTGACAAGATTATCATCAACATAGACCTCCAAAGTTTTCCCGATCCATGGTTTGAAGATTGCATCAACCATCCTCTGGTATGTTGCCCCTGCCTTCCTCAGTCCAAAGGGCATGCGAGTGTAGCAGTAGAGTCCGTGTGGGTTTAAGAATGATGTGTGTTGTTGATCTTCTTCTGCCAGGGATATCTGATTGTAACCAGAGTATCCGTCCATGAACGATAGTTCTTCGTGTCCTTCTATAGCGTCCACCAATTGATCGATGCTTGGGAGAGGGTAACTATCCTTCGGGCACGCTTTGTTGAGATTGGTGAAGTCGATGCATATCCTTACCCCGCCATTATTTTTTGGTACGATGATCATGTTCGAGATCCACGTGGGATACCTAAATTCCTTTATGAATCCGGCTTCCATAAGTTTGTTAAGTTCTTTCTCAATTGCTCGATGATATTCTGGTGCTACCTTGCACAACTTCTGCTTAAAGGGGTTTGTGCCTGGCTTTATTCGAAGCTCGTGTTGTATGATCTTGTGATCGATTCCCGGCATATCTCCTAGCTTCCAAGCGAAGATGTCCGCGTACTCCATGAGTAGTTTGATCAGTGCTTCTTCTCGATCCTTATCCATCAGAGTCTCTATCTTGATCATCTTAGGATCTTCTTTTGTCCCAATATTGATCTCTTTGGTGGGTTCTACTGGTGTGAAAGTAGGCTTCGGTTCCCCTAGGAGAGGAATGTTCTTTAATTGCTATTTGGTGGACTCTTTCGCCTCATTTTCCCCTGAGATTCCTGCTTCGGTAGTTAGAACGACGCTACTCTTCGTTAGGCTCTTCCCTGAAATCTCTTCAAGATACAGGTCGATTGCCTTATCTTTGGCTGATGCTTTGTTTTTTCCCATTCGGGCTTTTCGTTGCTCTTCCTGTTCACTATTGAGTTGATTTTGTAGAGCCTGGCATTCCCGGGCAGTAAATTGATCGCCTTTGATTTTCATCTCCCCTTCGGGTGTTGGAAATATAAGGTATTGGTGATATGTCGCATCTACTTCTTTGAGTTTATGCACCCATCTTCGCCCGATAATGGCGTTGTAGGGGGACGGTGCATCTACCACGCTGAATCTGGTGCTGACCTTCATTGGTCCAGCCTTGACTTCCAAGACAATGTCCCCTAGGGGCTTCGTGGCTGCCCCGTTGAACCCATAGATAGTGTAATAAGAAGACATCAACTGCTCATCGTTTAACATCATTCGCTTGAAGGTATCATAAAATAAGACATTGACTGAACTCCCTCTGTCGATCAAGATATTCTTTATAGTCCATCCCGAGACAGGTAGTGTGAGCACCAGAGGATCGTTATGATCTTCCATGTCTTCCTCAACATCATCGGCAGAGAAAGTCAGTGGTGCATTCATCCAATCTTCGTGTCCGTCTACTTCTTCTCTATCGATCTTGTACAATTCACAATAGTACTCAAATTGTTTCCTCAATCTCTTTCCTATTTGATCGGCTAGTGAAGGGCCGCTGGGCTCTGAACAAGAGATGGTGTTGATCGTCCAGTCATTCTACGGTAGATGAACTTGCTTGCTTCGATGGGTCCTTCCTTTGGGTTCTGGCTTTTGGATATATTGCTTGAGATCTCCAGCGTCAATCATCTTCTGGATCATTATCTTGAGGCTCTTGCATTTCTCTGTTTGGTGGCCGTTGAAGCAATGGTACTCGCAATAGTCCGTTGATTTCTCAGATCTTGGTGGTTGCTTTCCCTTGGACCATGGCCACTCGAGATTGGTTCGGTCCTTGATCTCCCTCAAGATGCGAACATAGCTGGTGTTAAGCTTCGTGTAGACCTGATCTTCGAACTTCTAATCATTACGCCGATGATCATCTCTTCGTCCTCTTTTATCTTCATTGAAGCGTTCAGTCGAATTGGTCCTTTTTGACCCGCTGGCTTGCTCCACTGAATTCGTACGGTGAGATTTCTGCACCCGTGCCCTAGGGTTGTCTCACTGGATTTCCTCCAGTCTGGCTTGCTTTTCGATGATCAGCCGGAGATCCCCTTCGGTCGTGGGAATGTTGTTAGAGCATTGCTCGGTCGAACTCGCATGCCTTGCTATCTCAACCATGTTTGTCAATGTTAGTGATCAAAACTATAAGTCTTGATTTCTAGCCTATGTAGCTAAAGGTCTCGGACTAGGATAGAAAGTGTAGTTGAGCTCAAGAACTCCATGGCAATCATCATACAAGACGAAGGACTTCTCGAGGAACCGGTGGAACTTCATCGACTAAAAGGTATGTGGAGACTTGAACTTATCTGTCACTCAAAAGTCTATTTACTCCATATCCTACTCTTGAGACAAAAGTCGTTTAGACGTATAGACTTTCATTATACACATTTGCTATTTCGAGCCGAGTTTAACTCGCCTATCTATTTCTCGAAATATGTGTTGGTAAGATTTCGCTTTAACCGAATTCATCTTTACCTAGTGACGAAAGTCATGTTATGTTTCAATCACTTTGGAAATTGCTCTGACGAAAAATGTTCTGTGAATAACGGCTATATAACGTTCTCTGAAAATGTTTCAATGATTGAAATGAGAGTTTAGATTACATAACCATTGGTAGGATATAAGCATTATTGTGGAAACACATATATGTATAAGTCCTTATTCCTTAAACCAAAGTTTGCGAACTTTGTTGATCAAGAGAAATGGAAGTGGCGCAAGCCAAGTCCGCGATCTGCCGGAAGTTCTCACCCGAGAATTTCTGCTGGAGTTTTTGTACTCCTTCCATGAGCTTAAGTCCGCGAACCCAGTCCGTGAACTTGAGTAGGTTATATCTAGAACCTGTTGTTCTTGAACTCATGTTTATATAAACTAAGGAATGCTTTTGCAAACCGTGGCTATAAAGTTCATGAACCGATTCGAGTGAATCAAATCGTTTTTGCTTCGATTGTGTCTTGTGAAGTTACATAAGATCTAAGCAATTGAACAACTCTCTAACTAGTTCATTTGAGTCATTTGAACTAGTTATGGTGAAGAAGAATGTGGTTGATATGAGAGTGATCATATGGCTAACCATTTGGTTGACTATTGTTGAACCAACAAATGTTAATGTTTGGGTACGGTTCATAAACCCAAAATTGAACATTTTATTTGTGTGTAACAAGCTAAGTTTTCGATCCAACGGTTGAGAAATATTAGCTTGAATCTAATCAGGTTTTCATCTAACGGTAAATATTGAATGCTTTGTTACCAAGCTAACATTGATTGCAAACCCTGATTTGAAAGACTATATAAGGGAGAACTCTAGCAACTGGGAAACCTAATCCCCACACTTTACGTGTGATACTAGTTTGCTAAGATAGAGTCGATTGTCCTTTAACCTTTGGTTTTCTTCTTCTAAAACCAGGTTAATGACTTAAAGACTTCATTGGGATTGTGAAGCCAGACCGATACTACTTTTCTTGTAGTTATGTGATCTGATCTTGTTGTTTCTATCGTACGAGTACAATTGTAATAATTGGCTTGAGATTTATATCTCCGATAGGCAAGATAGAAAAGAAATCACAAACACTTCGTCTCATCGTTTGTGATTCCGCAATATCTTTTTTCGCTGCGTCGATTAAGATTATTGTGAGGTGATCAATAATACTAGGCTATTCTTCAGGAATATAAGTCTGGGTTATTGATTGGTTCCTGTTCACCTTGATTTATCAAAAGACGGAACAAAACTCATAGGTTTATTTGTGGGAGACGGATTTATCTATTACTATAGACTTTTCTGTGTGATACAAATTTGTTTATTAAAGTCTTCGACTTTGGGTCGTAGTAACTCTTAGTTGTGGGTGAGATCAGCTAAGGGAATCAAGTACGTAGCATCCTTTTGGGATCAGAGGCGTAGGAGCGTAACTGTACCTTGGATCAGTGTGAGATTGATTGGGTTTCAACTACAGTCCAGACCGAAGTTAATTTGGAGTAGGCTAGAGTCTGTAGCGGCTTAATACAGTGTGTGTTCAATTTGGACTAGGCCCCGGGGTTTTCTGCATTTGCGGTTTCCTCGTTAACAAAATTCTGGTGTTTGTGTTATTTTTATTCCACATTATATTTGTTTATATAATTGAAATATCACAGGTTGTGCGTTGTTCAATCAATTAGAATATCCGACCTCTTGGGTTGTTGATTTAAATTGATTGACACTTGGATATTGGTTTTTGGTACCATCCAAGTTATCTCTCTTTGATAAAGACTTGCAGATTTCTATTTGCTTGAGTAAAGATCAAATCGAGAGATTGAGATATAAACTCTTTGATATACTTTTTATCTAGATTGAGTCTGACTGTCTAGTTGATTCTCTAGAAAGTATATCGGATTTTGTCCATACAGATTGCTAAGCGAAATATAGGGTGTGGTTGTTAGACCCCCGCTTTTTCAATTGGTATCAGAGCAGGCAAACACCTTAAACCTAACAAGTTTGTGTTTGTTCGTTCCTTAAAAATTGTCCCATGGGAAATTTCTTTGGAAAACTTGCTCTTGGCATCTGTAACGCACGCCAGAATTCCTTATGGATTGCTCAAAGATTATAATGGTCAAAACCTCTGGTTTCTCATGATAGCCTCTCTTCATCTAAAGAGGAAGATTTAGATGATAAGAATCAATCTAAAGGAAAAAATAAAAGGAAGGAAAGATTAAGAAAACGTTCGTCACGCTCCAGGATATGGACTCTCAATAGATTAACTCTTGATCTCTTTGAGGAGTACTACCGTAATGGATCAATTGATAAAGATCTATTCAGAGCGTTCGAATGCGTTTTTAAATTCTTAAAAAAACTTAAGTCTGTTAAGTCTAAGAATCATTCTGAAAAAGGTTATGTACATGTTAAACCAAATAATACTGTGCAACCTAGGATTCGGAAGAATCTTCCTTCTAACCAGGTTCAACAAAGGAGAGAAAACTTTGACTGCCCTGATTATCATCATTATTTTGATTACACAACGGGGATAGTTCACACATATCATCCAGAAATGTTGCATGAGAATTCCTCTACGCATTATGCCTCTTGGTAACAAGCTTGGCACTACCTGGTAGGCCTGGAAATGTGTATGTTTTTATATGCCTACATGTTATACCGCAAGTGCACGGCGTCTATCGGAGACGCGGCAAGTACGGGTCGATCCACAGGGAAATGGGATGCTTATGTGATCAAGGCTTCTTTGAACTGAATTTCAACAAGTGCAAGTAACACAGATGTTTTGTGCCGATACGGCTGAGTTTGAACTGAAGTGACTCTAAACTAAGGTAAACAGTGAGAGTAAAGGATTGCTAGGTCTTCAAATCCACCTCTAATTCCTATAGTGTGTTCAACTAAGTTGAGTTCTTGTTCCTATACCAGATAAGTGAAGCTTGTCACTTCTACCACCTATCTTAGGAGTTTCTCCTAGTGATACTTCAATATTCAGCTAAGGAACTAACCCGGAGCACTGGTTGTCTAATTAAGCACAACCAGTCAAGGGAATTAGCATCTAGTTCTAAGGCTTGAGCTGCAATACAACAACACAGTTGTAGTCTAACTACAATGGATACAAGATATCCATTGTGAGAGTAAAGTATTGGGTATTAGAATTGAAGTTGTATCTATAATTTAAGCTCTCAAGAACATTCAAGCAGAGTTGAAATCACCATAGTGAATTAGGGTTTCAGTGAAACCCTAGCAACTTCAATTAAAACATTAAAATAAAAATGAACACAAATTAAATCTAATTGCTGCTCTGGCTAATCCAGGCATAAGGTTCTTCAAACACAAATCACTCCTATTTATACATGCCCAAATACCCAAACCCTAATTCATTTTAAATTGAAAATTAAATGCAATTCACTCTCACCCATGCTCAATCGTGGTCTCCTTTGTCAAATCGTCTTCGAACTCCATGCTTGGGGTTGTTGGTTGAATACCCTAGTTCTAGTTTTCTCTAAGTTAGCTTCTAGGGTTGGAGAAGCTAAGTGAGAGAAAACCTAGACCTAGAGAGGAGGTGCGGATGCAGAGATGGTGTTGCTGACAGAGTTGTTGGCGCTGGAAGGAGAGGTGATGATGGAGGTGGTGAGGTGGTGATTTTGCAGACGGTATGGGAGAAGAAAAGAAGAGCAGAACTCTGCTCTGGTTTCTCTGATGGCGGTATGGAGAAGAAAGAGAAATGGAGAAGAGAAATGAGGTTTCTCGAATGGGTATAGGTATAGAGGTCTTCAGTGTTGAGCAGGTGCATCGAAGGAGTGATGAGAAGGCCTCAGCGAGCGTTGGATGCAACGAGACGAGATCTGAACGGCTGAGGGAGACTTGGAGTGATCTGGTGTTGCACGGGAGCAGCGAACTTCGATGCGAGTGGAGGCAGCGACCGTTGGATGTAGAAGATAGAAATCTCGACGGCTTGGAGTGGACGGGCTCTGATCCGGGTCGCGGGTTGGGTTTAGCTCAAGCCCATGTCTTGAGATGAGTTGCAACTAATTCGCGCGCGGGCTTTGGCTATCTGCTCCATAGATACTCGACTCCAATTCTTCGCTCTTTGGCTCCTCAGTTTCTCCGAACTTTATTTATTGCCTAAAAACACAAAATTAATTAATACAAATATTTATTCTTGAAAACAAAGAAAACACAGAATCTGGGATAATATCTGATTTCTAAGCACAAAAGATGAGTAAAATGCCAATAAAAAGGTGTATAAATATGCACTATTTGGCACTCATCAAACACCCCCAAACCTGAATTTTACTTGTCCTCAAGTGAAACAGAAATTAGGAAATCCTAACTATACCCCGTCGCAGGTCTCGAATGCATTTAGCGTATGCACTAAGCCTTTAAACCCCTAGGTGTCCCTAGTGGACGAGTTGTAGTCTCGTGAGGGTTTACAAGAGGTGTACCCACAAAACCTTCTCCAACTTCGAGTGTAAAAGAGTCTCAAGCCTCCAAGAAGCTATGAGGACATAGAGTTTCGCATGCTAGTAACAAGAAGTTAGAACTACTAAAGAACGCATTCTCATCCTTAAGTGCCGAGCGAGAAGTAACCATACCATATGAAAGAATTCGGATTCGATTGTGATCATAAGCCTCGACTTCTGCCTCACCATTAGGGTTTTATGATCATTGCACTCAAAAAGATCGCTTTTTAGTCTCTCATGTGTGCGGGCAGGAATAAAGAGAGAAATCCTGCACACGTTGTGGGTAAGAAGGATAACCTTACGAAATAAAATCTGGAGACTCCACAGAGGTGTGGACAAAAAGAATCTTTTTCTGATGATCTCTAAGAAAGGAAATCAACCATTAGCAAGGGGTGGGAGTACTCACTTACCTTTTCACCCGATCGGCAATTAATATCACTCTCTCATAAGAAACCATAGAAACGTCTTCAATCTTCGGTCTTCAACTGTAGATGACGAACTTCTGAACTTTACAAAGACTTGACAATTTTTATTTTTATTTTTAAGTACATGAAATGAAAAAAATAATAATACAACACACAATTTTTTTTTTTTTTTTTTTTTTTTTTTTTTTGGGTTACACTAAAACGATAAACTCAATTTTTCACAAACTTCATTAATTCTCATCCTATTTTCTTTTCTTTTCTTTGTTGCTTGTAAACCTTGGACTATATCAACTTTTCTTCCAATATTCTGATGATGCTCCGTTTGCTGACGATGATGTGTTTCTATGGGTCTGTTGATTGAGAGAGAGAGTGATGCTAACTGCAAATCGATATTTAGAAGGAGTTTTCATCTTTAGACGTCACCCTCATGATTGACAAAAACTAGCACTCAAGAGATCAAAAGTAGTGCTGAAATTGGTGCGAAGTTGGGTAGCTCACCATTCCTACCCTAATTGACGTACGGTGACACACACTCTAACAGCTTTTCTAGAAAGTTGCAAAAAATTGAAGGTTGGTGCCTCACTTGATGTCAAATGGGTAGTCTCCACTATGGGTGATCACAATTCTACTACCGAATATCTAAACAACACCTAATTCGCTCTCCGGTATGGTTAAATCCAACTTTAACGCTCTAATCAACTAAGAAACCGATTGCGTTTTCCAGTACTTCCAAATTCTGTTATTTCGGTCAGACTCTCTATGTAAACATAGCTAGAAGCATGCTAGTGACTCTAAAATCTCTAAAAGTTGGAGGTTTTTATCTGCAAAAATTTTTTAATTTTTTTTTTTTTTTTTTTTTTTTTTTTTTGTAAAATTAAAAGATAAAATAAAAGACTAAAAACTCTAAATGCAAATGCACCCCCAAACCTAAATCAAACATTGTCCTCAATGTGTCGACATATAGAAAAAATTTAAACAGTCACATACCGAGAGAACTATGCTGATAAGAGAAAAGGGAAGAGATTACCGGATGTCGGCGGGAGCAAGGTTGAGCTTCATTAGTCAAGGCTAGAATCCAACATTCTCAATGGAGGTCATATCGGATTAGCACAAAATATGTACAAGAAGACTCAACCGATTCAAGAAAGAAAAATTTAACAAGTCCTACTGGATTATATACAATGAAAATTTACCATACACTAACAATCTAAAGAGTTGAGGATCAACCCAATAGAAAATATGTACAAACATCAACAGTCTTACACAAATATAATATGAGAGTGCAAGTAAGACTGTGTATGTGAATGAGCTTCCCCCAAACCTAAACTTGTGAACGGGTGTGTTTGGGAGCACAAAATCTTGCAATTTTAAAGGTACGTCATGCAAAAGGTCTAACTCAAAATGAGTTTTGCTAAGAACAGGCAGACATACACATTCCAACTGTGGTTCCCTAAAGGTGTTATACTTTGATGCAAAGTAGTCCAAGAGGACTTGGGAAGCACAAAGCTCTAAGCCTAAGTTAGGCATTTTCAGAAAAGTTGGTCTTGCAATTTTGTTACAAACTACACCTAGGTTTGGTGGAGGAGTTTCAATTTGTGACTCATGAGAGAGGTTAGGTACATCTAAGTTGTTTTCATGTATAAAATCATTTGCACCATCACACACTTTCCTAAAGTCAGAAGAGGGTAAATCATGTGCACCTGCATAGAACAATTCATCAATCTCCATGTCATAATCATCATCACTCTCATGCATAACATAACCAGGAGAGATATCATGCTATAACCTAGGTATGGAATTAGGCACATGCATTGAATCATCTGTGTCAACAGACAATTCAGCTATTCCTAGGTCACAAATAGGTGGTAAAGCATGCTCAATTCCACAGGACAATTGCACAGGTTCCACATCAACAGCACATGTATGAATATCAGAAGAAGCATCATTCATAGGGTTCACAGGAGAGACACTTAATGTCTCTGAACCAAAAGATTCTACTACATTTTCAGAATACACATGCTCTTCATATTCATCATCATCATCATCATCATAGCAAGAATTCATCTCTCCATTCAAAATTGTAGTATTTTTAGTGTACTCATCTACCTCTGGATTAGGTTCATATTCAATGTTAGTTGCATGAGTAAGACTAGAAACACTATATTCAATCCTATCATTTTGTAACTCAATCAGGTTCCTTTGAAGAATCATCTTGAGTTGTTCTTTTGAAGGAGAGTCTTCACTAGTGGGTATGCATTCCTCATATGGATATTCATTGTATGGTTGTGCATGAGGTTCACTAGAGAAGGGAAATTCAGACATGTTGCTATGTGGATGGTCATGCATTGCATTCATTTCAAGCCTAGCATTTTGCTCCATGAGTGTTTCCATTATTGATTGCAAACTAGGAGTTGGGGGAGTATAAAATTGTTCATCTCCCCACTGTGGTGAATGATGCATGTGTGCAGGTTGATTATGGTCCCAATGATTGCCAGCATAGTCACTTCTAGACAATTCGTACATTAGATTATCATGGTTCTCCCTAGATTGTCTAAAATCATGCAAAATATAGCAGTTCTCAGCAGGGTGGTCTAAGCTACCACATAAGGTACAAGCATACATTTCATATTGCCTAGGGAAATTAGATTCGACAGATTGCTCATGTAATTGCCTTTCTAAAGCAGATAGTCGAGCTTCTAATTGATCTAAAAGTGATGACTGGGTATGAGAAAGTTGTTCATTTTCAACCTGTGGTGGATGATGCATGTGCTCATAATGATTAGGGTATGTGAATTCAGGGCCCTGAGAAGGCTCATAAGATTCCCTAAAATCATTATGGTACGTGGGGAGTTCATATTATGAAGCATGCCCGTAAGCAAGCTCTCTAATGGATTTGTTTCCATCCCCAGTTGCAGACCAAAATCCTGACATGATTTAGCAACTCAAATTGAACTCAAAACCCAGTTGTAGTGGACTCAGTTTGGTTTATTGGGTTTCATTTGGTTTATGTGGGCTTTGGTTTGTTGGGCTGGTTTTTGTTTTTGTAAGCTTTGGTTTATGTGGGAAGCCCAGGTTGCTGTGGGCTCAATTTGGTTTCAGTGAGTTTGGTTTTGTGGGCTTTGGTTTGTTTGGGATTTGTTGTTTGAAGCCCAGGTTTTTGTGAAACCACACCCCAGTTGTGTGCACACCACAACAGATGTGGGCTTCGGCTTCAAGATTTCAGGTGGCAAGTTAGCAGCCCCAGGATCATGCAATTGCACAGCCTGGTCGAGGCCAAGCACTGAAATAGATATGCACAATTGTGTGCAATTCGCTTAAACTCAAAGACAAAGAATTGGGTGTGAAGTACTGAGCAGCTCAAGATTTCAGCAGGGCTAACAAATAAACACCCACAGGGTAGCACAATCTCACACAAGATTTAAGGCAAGATCAAGCATGCATAAGGGGTTCAACAGGTTGGCTCACAGACCACACAGATTCACGGTCTTTTACCGGGCTCAACGAGTCACAAAGGGGTGCGATGTCTCACACAAGGTCTCAAGCATGCAAACTTGGAAACCTCAGTTGTGGTTCAAACTCACAGCTTCAGGGGGCTGAGGTTGAGCACAACAGGGTTTCACACAAGGCACAGGGCTGGGCTCAGGGTTATGCTTAGTAGACCAAGCTGCAGCTTAGGCTCTACAGGGCAGATGAGTGTGCTTGCTCAAGTCACTCAACCCTCATTCAAATGCCACAAAATCACACACACACACAAGTGATACCAGTTCAGAGATGCAACAGGTGAGCAATTTCAACTAGTTCTTGCAGGTTGTCAACTGGTTCATTTGATGTCAACTAGGGTTTGCAAGTAACAGGGTTATCTGGGTTGCTGCTCAAGCTCACACTTCAGGGGATGGAGCTGAGCATAGGGATGATGCTAACTAGCACAGAACATACAACAGGGTATTACAAGTTGGCTATCCTTAGTTTTCACAGAGCATGCACAAAATTTTCAAGGCAGGTGCACAGAGTAATTACACCTGTTTGCACAGGTGTGGGTGATACCTAGCAAGGTTGCTAATTTCTTATGCAAAGATGGTTCAAAGATCCACAGGCCAATCAACAAGCTTAACAGATCACAGCTTCACAGGCCTAGCATGCATATATAGAATGTAAAAGGAATTGGGAGTGACCAACTTGCTTTAGCCACAGTGGCTGTATTGCTCAATTCTTTGTCTTTCCCTGGGCTTGCTCTGTTTGCGCTTCCTTGCCTCAGCTGCTCAGCAAGCACAGGTACCTGTGACCTCAAGATGAGAGTTTTAGTTTTCAGAAGTGTGCAGGCGAAGCAAAGAGAGTATAGCACACTGCAAATCTCAGCTATTGATGAAGCTGAGTTGACCACAGCTCAAGCCAGAGAGAGAATGCAAATAAGTAAATATGCAGATGAGTAAATATACAATGAAGATTAACTAAGATGCAGGATGGTGAAATGCAAACAGTTGAGCTATGAATACAGCTAAATTAACTACAATGCAGAGATAAGAAGCAATACAAATTAACTAAGTTACACTAATAAAGGTTAAAATAACAAAGCAAGGCAAATATGTACAGGAGTAAGCTAACATTCAGTGAAGCAAGAACAAAAATCAACAGGGCACACGCCAAGTCCCCGGCAGCGGCGCCAAAAACTTGGTAGGCCTGGAAATGTGTATGTTTTTATATGCCTACATGTTATACCGCAAGTGCACGGCGTCTATCGGAGACGCGGCAAGTACGGGTCGATCCACAGGGAAATGGGATGCTTATGTGATCAAGGCTTCTTTCAACTGAATTTCAACAAGTGCAAGTAACACAGATGTTTTGTGCCGATACGGCTGAGTTTGAACTGAAGTGACTCTAAACTAAGGTAAACAGTGAGAGTAAAGGATTGCTAGGTCTTCAAATCCACCTCTGATTCCTATAGTGTGTTCAACTAAGTTGAGTTCTTGTTCCTATACCAGATAAGTGAAGCTTGTCACTTCTACCACCTATCTTAGGAGTTTCTCCTAGTGATACTTCAATATTCAAATAAGGAACTAACCCTGAGCACTTTGGTTGTCTAATTAAGCACAACCAAATCAAGGGAATTAGCATCTAGTTCTAAGGCTTGAGCTGCAATACAACAACACAGTTGTAGTCTAACTACAATGGATACAAGATATCCATTGTGAGAGTAAAGTATTGGGTATTAGAATTGAAGTTGTATCTATAATTTAAGCTCTCAAGAACATTCAAGCAGAGTTGAAATCACCATAGTGAATTAGGGTTTCAGTGAAACCCTAGCAACTTCAATTAAAACATTAAAATAAAAATGAACACAAATTAAATCTAATTGCTGCTCTGGCTAATCCAGGCATAAGGTTCTTCAAACACAAATCACTCCTATTTATACATGCCCAAATACCCAAACCCTAATTCATTTTAAATTGAAAAGTAAATGCAATTCACTCTCACCCATGCTCTGAATCGTGGTCTCCTTTGTCAAATCGTCTTCAGAACTCCATGCTGGGGTTGTTGGTTGAATACCCTAGTTCTAGTTTTCTCTAAGTTAGCTTCTAGGGTTGGAGAAGCTAAGTGAGAGAAAACCTAGACCTAGAGAGGAGGTGCGGATGCAGAGATGGTGTTGCTGACAGAGTTGTTGGCGCTGGCAGGAGAGGTGATGATGGAGGTGGTGAGGTGGTGATTTTGCAGACGGTATGGGAGAAGAAAAGAAGAGCAGAACTCTGCTCTGGTTTCTCTGATGGCGGTATGGAGAAGAAAGAGAAATGGAGAAGAGAAATGAGGTTTCTCGAATGGGTATAGGTATAGAGGTCTTCAGTGTTGAGCAGGTGCATCGAAGGAGTGATGAGAAGGCCTCAGCGAGCGTTGGATGCAACGAGACGAGATCTGAACGGCTGAGGGAGACTTGGAGTGATCTGGTGTTGCACGGGAGCAGCGAACTTCGATGCGAGTGGAGGCAGCGACCGTTGGATGTAGAAGATAGAAATCTCGACGGCTTGGAGTGGACGGGCTCGGATCCGGGTCGCGGGTTGGGTTTAGCTCAAGCCCATGTCTTGAGATGAGTTGCAACTGATTCGCGCGCGGGCTTTGGCTATCTGCTCCATAGATACTCGACTCCAATTCTTCGCTCTTTGGCTCCTCAGTTTCTCCGAACTTTATTTATTGCCTAAAAACACAAAATTAATTAATACAAATATTTATTCTTGAAAACAAAGAAAACACAGAATCTGGGATAATATCTGATTTCTAAGCACAAAAGATGAATAAAATGCCAATAAAAAGGTGTATAAATATGCACTATTTGGCACTCATCACTACCCCATTTATATATATCTTGGAATGGGGCAAGAAATGGTTTGAATGGTGTAAAGTTTTGTTATTCTCTTTAGAATACCAATTAAAGCTTTCTTCTGCATCCATTGTCTCTGACAAAGTGTTTTATCACGGGATGCATAACCTTTGATGAACGAACGGTTAAGAAAAATATCACTTTTCCTTGTGTGGGTCGCGGTTCACAAACGGGTCCAAGCCCATTTTTGGCCTTATAAAGAAGAAGTTCGCGCACTCTCTTCTCCATCACCCGTCCGCGTACGTGAACCTCTAGGGTTTTGTGTATTTCCTCCTGTTTATGGGTAAAAATCGTTTCTGCCGATTTCGGTAAATTCGGTAGGTGAGTGAGAAACTGGTTCAAACCCTAAACAAATGTGCTGCACGTGAGCACTTTATAGATTCGAGAGATCAATCTGTACAAGTCCGGCCTAAACCAAGAAATGGTCGTTCCAGACTTGCTTCGGTCACAAAGTGGAGGAGAAGGGTTGATTTGGGGAGGGAAGCAAAGAAAGGTGTTGAGACCAGAATACCTTCGGGAGAGTAGTGTCTCGACTTGTATCGTAAAGTGGAAGCTTCGGAAGCTTGCAAGAGATGAAAGCTTTTTGGAGAGCTTGCAAAGTTGCCTTTTCCGAGAGTGTAGTATTTTTCTCCCGACCGAGACTTGTTGTCCGGTGGAAATAGGTAAGACCTATTTATACAAGTCGAGATTGAAACTTACCCCCGTCCTCATGAAGGAAGAGAGTAAAGGGTGAAATAATGGGAGGAGGTGGTAACCGCAAGGTGTTTATGGGTGAAAACGTTTTCACCATTATTTCCTCATTTATTTGACCGCTTTATTCCTTTTCACGCTTTCTTAATGTGAGCGTAGTGTACGCCGCAAGTCTGTGACCGCCAAACCAAAACCCCGAAAAGCATCCCCGCTTTGTGTTGATATCTCGAGTGTTGGTTGCACCTTGAGTGCAAGTGGCGCCGCTAGTGGCGCGTGTGGCATGTGCCATTGGCATGTGCGGAATGCCCTTGTTGCGGGTTGTACCTCGAGCGAAAGTGGCAATGCCGTAGCTGCTAGTGGCGTGCGTGGCATGTGCCAATGGCATGTGCGGAATGCCTTGGTGGTAGGTTGTACGTTGAGTGTAAGTGGCAATGCCAGAGCTGCTAGTGGCGTGCGTGGCATGTGCCAATGGCATGTGTGGAATGCCTTGGTGGTAGGTTGTACGTTGAGTGTAAGTGGCAATGCCAGAGCTGCTAGTGGCGTGCGTGGCATGTGCGGAATGCCTTGGTAGTAGGTTGTACGTTGAGTGTAAGTGGCAATGCCAGAGCTGCTAGTGGCGTGCGTGGCATGTGCCAATGGCATGTGCGGAATGCCTTGGTGGTAGGTTGCATGGTTTGCAAATTAGGCTACCAAATGTGGGTTTTGGCGTGTGCCGGTGGCGCGTATGGGGTCGAATTGGCCTAGGTTGCACGGCTTGCAAGTTAGGTTACCAGCGCGCATTAGGGCCATGGCTAGGTGATGAAGGCTACCAGCGAGCGTGTTGGCATGTGCCAATGGCATGCGTGGCCGTTAGGGCCGTGGCCTTGGTAGGAAAAGCTACCAACGAGCATGTTGGCATGTGCCAATGGCATGCGTGGCCGTTAGGGCCGTGGCCTTGGTAGGAAAAGCTACCAGCGAGCATGTTGGCATGTGCCAATGGCATGCGTGGCCGTTAGGGCCGTGGCCTTGGTAGGAAAAGCTACCGGCAAATGAGCATGTTGGCATGTGCCAATGGCATGCGTGGCCGTTAGGGCCGTGGCCTTGGTAGGAAAAGCTACCAGCGAGCATGTTGGCATGTGCCAATGGCATGCGTGGCCGTTAGGGCCGTGGCCTTGGTAGGAAAAGCTACCAGCGAGCATGTTGGCATGTGCCAATGGCATGCGTGGCCGACTTGACCTAGTTGCACGTTTTGCAAGCCTAGGGCGCTATATTTGGCATGTGCCAATGGCATAGCGGCTTGGAAATATGGCTTGTGGTACGTGTTGGCATGTGACAATGGCACGTACGGCCATGTTGACCTAGTTGCACGTTTTGCAAGCCTGGGGCGCTATATTTGGCATGTGCCAATGGCATAGCGGCTTGGAAATATGGCTTGTGGTACGTGTTGGCATGTGCCAATGACACGTACGGCCATGTTGACCTAGTTGCACATTTTGAAAGCCTAGGGCGCTATATTTGGCATGTGCCAATGGCATAGCGGCTTAGTTTGGCATGGTTGCTAATGAGTGCGATATGTAGTTTGGTTTTGGCGCCGCTGCCATGGTGCGCAGTGTGCGGCTTGGTTTTGGCGTCGTTGCCACGGTGCGCAGTGTGCGGCTTGGTTTGGCATCGTTGCCATGGTGCGCAGTGTGCGGCTTGGTTTTGGCGTCGTTGGCATGGTGCGCAGTATGCGGTTTGGTTTGGCATCGTTGCCATGGTGCGCAGTGTGCGGCTTGGTTTTGGCGTCGTTGCCATGGTGCGCAGTGTGCGGCTTGGTTTTGGCGTTGTTGCCATGGTGCGCAGTATGCGGCTTGGTTTGGCATCGTTGCCATGGTGCGCAGTATGCGGCTTGGTTTGGCATTGTTGCCATGGTGCGCAGTATGCGGCTTGGTTTGGCATTGTTGCCATGGTGCGCAGTGTGTGGCTTGGTTTGGCATTGTTGCCATGGTGCGCAGTATGCGGCTTGGTTTGGCATTGTTGCCATGGTGCGCAGTGTGCGGCTTGGTTTTGGAATTAGGGTTCCGTGTCGAAAACCCTAATCTGGTATTTTGAAAAAAATACCCCTATTAATTATTTACACCTGAGTTAAATGCTCTTAGTTAATGTGTTGCGGGTAACACTAGGTCATGGGGTTTTACGATTTTACCCCTTGTTTAAAAACCACCATCAACATTAAGTCCCCCGCTAGCTCGGAACAGGGGCTTTGTTGCGAGGTAAGCATAAGATGGTGACAAACTATCAACAAAGAAACCGTAAAGAGAATTGAGGAGGCTTGTCTCGACCTTTTATAAATAGGATTTGGAATCCTTGTCTCCGGTAGTTTTGCACAAATCGGAGAGGCCGGCACAATTGGTGGGGCCGGTGCAGCTTGGGCGACGTTGGGAAGTTGGCGTGAGTTGGGAAACTGAGCGTGCTAGGGGGTGGGACCGGCGCAAGGTGTGGAAGTCAAATGCGTGCTCGCCGACGTGACTTGGGCGGTCATTGGGAAGTTGGCGTGAGTTGGGAATACTGAGCGTGCTAGCCGGTGGGACCGGCGCAATGTAGGGAAGTCATGTGCGTGCTTGCTGACGTGACTTGATGGGATCGGTGTGAACAAGGAGGGAGTAGGTGTTTCTACATATAGCAAAGTTTCCTTATTTTGCCTTTCCTTCACGCGCGGCTTTGATTAGGGCATCGTTCATGCCAAAAATGGGAAGCGTTATGTCCCTCATTGCTTCCTTTCCTTTTTAAAGGTTCTCAGATTCAAACCCAACGCAACCGCATCATCTCCCTCGTTTGAGAAAAGGTTCTTCTTGTTGAATTTCTCTCGGTATGTTTTCTTCTTCTTTGGCGGACTCGTCGTACACTTTACCGCCGCTTGTTGTATAAATGGAAAATTTCCCTTTTGTGCGAGAGATATCCCGTTGGAGCATGCGTCACCGTTATCGACGAGGATGACCTAGTCGTTCCCCTTCCTTCGAATCCGTCCTTGTTGACTCGCCGCAGACTTGGAGGACGCCGATTTAGGGATCTATCTTATGAAATGGGATGCAAAAGAGAAGTCCCTGGTCATACTTCGGTTTGATATGATGGAATGGATGAATACGTGAATGTAACCTTCTGGCGTGCTTTTGGAGTTTTCGGTGCACATGTACGGATTCATGTTGAGAAATTCCCGCGGCTCATAAAACCTCGATAGTGATGATGTTGAAATCGCACCCCCGGGTTGAGGGGAGTGAAAGCATCTTATCTTTGGTAGTCCCCATGCATGACCTACTTTCATTATATCGCCTTGAATCCCCCTCCACGGGATTTGATATAAGCCTATCGTACTCTTCCGGATGTGACACTTTGGGATGCTCGAAATTACATGATGACATATTCGGATAGTGCAGGCTCGGATCCTCCGCGGCCTCGTAAAGTGTTGAAGGCGTCTTCTAGACAGAGAGGTGATGATGTTCTTGCACCGCACCCTTGAAGAGTAGAGGACCTTGTTGTGGGTACGGATTTTTGGTGGACTGCTCTTCGTAGCTTTGACGGTGAAGGGATCCCGTGTATATCTTCCGTTCTCAAGTATGGTTTACGTGTTTCCATCTTTGTAGTAATTGCCGCCGCGCGGTGAAGCTCGGCTGGTATCAACGAATGAGGGGCAACACTTCTTGGTAGGAGATGTAATCGGGAGAAACTATATTGTCGTGGTAACAAAGTAGGTTGGCTGATATTCTATGAGCTTCGTGGGACGTAAAAGGATTGGCCGGATGCGTAAGCGAGCAAACCGTCCATGATCACGAGTTTTGGCGAGATGGATTAAAAGGTGTCCATGACTACGGAGATTGGCTCATCCGTGACTATGTTCCTTGATATGGGGAGTGTGACGGCACGACCCTTTGCGGAAGGAGTGGCATTGAAGCGAACGTTGAAGCGAAGCCGCGCCGGAGAACGTTGATGCGTAGCTACTGGAGAGAACGTTGATGCGGAGCTACTTCTAGAGAGAACGTTGAAACGACATCTTGCAACTCTCAGAGCCTTGACGGCTACCATTTTGAAGTCGGAGGCCGCGTCACGTTCTGTCAAACTCGACATCCCTCAAGAGAAAAGAGGTTAGAGTCCCCAGTTACATCTGTCGATCGTGCTTTCTAGGAGAGGTTGGGGTTTGGGAACGGCTTCCCCGGGCCGGAAACGCCGCTTTCCCGATGCAAAGTGCGGTTGAGAGATGCAAATATGTCTTGATGCTATGCCTTGGAGAAATATAGAATCTTACATAACTGTTTCATCATAGACTGTACGACTTTGTGGGCGAAGTTCCAATTATGAGGGTCCCGACAGAAGAAGGGTATCCATGAACTCAGGAGAGTTGTTGACTTCCATTGCTTTCGATTTTGGAGAAGTCCTTCCTGATCTTCACGTGTGACGAAATTGGATTGCGTATCCCCTTCTACTGGGCGTTCAAGAGAAACGCGAGCCTCTTCATCTATAACGCGCGTCCCCGTCAAGTATCTTTCGTCTTTTCATCGAATCAACAGTGCTAAAAGGAGGTCGGCTTCTTCCGGTTCTTCCAGTATCTTGCCCTGATGGTGGAGTAGCGTCTCTGGTGACGGTTGTAGCTTTCATGCTTGAAGAACCGTTGGGGTGGCGGAAGTGGCTCTGGTTCTGGTGATCGTAAGTGTATCGTGCAGAGATGACATGGTTTTGATCACGAAGTGCTGGAGCCATGGCACTGTTTCGAAGGGCGAGGATGGTGCTGGAAGGGCGCAAGATGTTAGCGCCGGAAGGATGCAAACTGTTAGCACAAAGTGTGGTACTGCGGCTGGCATGCAGGGCGCAAGATGTTAGCGCTGGAAGGATGCAAACTGTTAGCACAAAGTGTGGTACTGCGGCTGGCATGCGCGTGCGGCATGTGTGCCTGGTAAGCGCGTCTGGCAAGCGCTTCTGGCAAGCGCTGGCATGCGCGTCAGGTAAGCGCGTCCGGGAAACGCGTCTGGTAGGCGCTGGATCGTCTTGGAATGGGCGCTGACTTGGCGTGGACGCTGGCTTGGATTTCGGTATGGTGTGGACCATTGGCTTGGCACGGTGCTTGCTTGGTGTGGCTTGGACTTGTTCCTGGGGGCCCAGTTGCCTCTTCCCATACGTAGCTCAAACAGGAAATCCTTTCCTTATTCAAATTCAAAAAGTGTTATGCTTATGAAATGGGTTGACTCCCCTTTTTACCTCGTATCTTTGTTATCACGTCATGGTGTTAGCGGTAGCGCGGTAGTGACAAAGTGGGCAAGCATATCCCAGCTATGTACTACTCTTTCAATTTGTTTTATTGTTTTCTTGCGCTGGTGTAAACCGTAGCCATAGGTATGCCTTTCATAAACTTGTGGAAATACTTCATCATAAATAATTCTTCAAATGTCACCGTAGTAACGTCTCGCTAATAGTGACTGTAATTGTTATTGTGCAAAGTAGGTATGTACGGGTAGGTTAATTTTTTTTTCTTTGAAAGGCAAACAAAGCGCCCGGTTTATGGTTTTTGTCTTCCCCGGATTTCTTGGGTTGATAGATAAATGTCAGCTTTTGAGGATATTGGATTATTTTTGGGATGAATGGTTTTGATAATATAACTCTGATTATGTTTTGGGAAAGGAATATTGTTTTTATGAAAGTGTGTGCTAGTAATAGGCACAAGACGCAATAGTATGGCGGTTTTATTAAGAACCTAAAAACAGATCGTATATCTTGCCCAATCTAAATTTACTCACTTGCAAACACGCCTCTCTCCAAGTAAAAGGCGGCTTTGCTGGTAGCAAGGCGGCTTTGCTGGTAGCATCGCCACTATTCCCCAATTGCTTGGTAGCGTCTTCAACCGAGTCCCAGGTTTTACGGTGTAGTTTTAACAACTGATAACCGGGTTGTCTGGCAGTTGAGTCGGACTGAGTCGCAAGTCCCCAATCGCTGGTAGCATCTTCAACGAGTCCCCTACCATCTTGACATCTGGGTCGAAGAACGAGATCGACAGTCTAACATTGTAGCCGATAGATCAATCCTCCCGCTGTGGTCGCCAATTGTTTATGGGTAAAAATCGTTTCTGCCGATTTCGGTAAATTCGGTAGGTGAGTGAGAAACTGGTTCAAACCCTAAACAAATGTGCTGCACGTGAGCACTTTATAGATTCGAGAGATCAATCTCGTACAAGTCCGGCCTAAACCAAGAAATGGCCGTTCCGGACTTGCTTCGGTCACAAAGTGGAGGAGAAGGGTTGATTTGGGGAGGGAAGCAAAGAAAGGTGTTGAGACCAGAATAGTGCAGGAGAGTAGTGTCTCGACTTGTATCGAGAAAGTGGAAGCTTCGGAAGCTTGCAAGAGATGAAAGCTTTTTGGAGAGCTTGCAAAGTTGCCTTTTCTGAGAGTGTAGTATTTTTCTCCTGACCGAGACTTGTTGTCTGGTGGAAATAGGTAAGACCTATTTATACAAGTCGAGATTGAAACTTACCCTGGCCTCATGAAGGAAGAGAGTAAAGGGTGAAATAATGGGAGGAGGTGGTAACCGCAAGGTGTTTATGGGTGAAAACGTTTTCACCATTATTTCCTCATTTATTTGACCGCTTTATTCCTTTTCACGCTTTCTTAATGTGAGCGTAGTGTACGCCGCAAGTCATGACCGCCAAACCAAAACCCCGAAAAGCATCCCCGCCTAGTGTTGATATATCGAGTGTTGGTTGCACCTTGAGTGCAAGTGGAGCTGCTAGTGGCGCGTGTGGCATGTGCCATTGGCATGTGCGGAATGCCCTTGTTGCGGGTTGTACCTCGAGCGTAAGTGGCAATGCCAGAGCTGCTAGCGGCGTGCGTGGCATGTGCGGAATGCCTTGGTGGTAGGTTGTACGTTGAGTGTAAGTGGCAATGCCAGAGCTGCTAGTGGCGTGCGTGGCATGTGCCAATAGCATGTGCGGAATGCCTTGGTGGTAGGTTGTACGTTGAGTGTAAGTGGCAATGCCAGAGATGCTAGTGGCGTGCGTGGCATGTGCCAATGGCATGTGCGGAATGCCTTGGTAGTAGGTTGTACGTTGAGTGTAAGTGGCAACGCCAGAGCTGCTAGTGGCGTGCGTGGCATGTGCCAATGGCATGTGCGGAATGCCTTGGTGGTAGGTTGTATGGTTTGCAAATTATGCTACCAGCGTGGGTTTTGGCGTGTGCCAGTGGCGCGTACGGTCGAATTGGCCTAGGTTGCACGGCTTGCAAGTTAGGCTACCAGCGAGCGTGTTGGCATGTGCCAATGGCATGTGTGGCCGTTAGGGCCGTGGCCTTGGTAAGAAAAGCTACCAGCGATCATGTTGGCACGTGCCAATGGCATGCGTGGCCGTTAGGGCCGTGGCCTTGGTAGGAAAAGCTACCAGCGAGCATGTTGGCATGTGCCAATGGCATGCGTGGCCGTTAGGGCCGTGGCCTTGGTAGGAAAAGCTACCAATGAGCATGTTGGCATGTGCCAATGGCATGCGTGGCCGTTAGGGCCGTGGCCTTGGTAGGAAAAGCTACCAAATGAGCATGTTGGCATGTGCCAATGGCATGCGTGGCCGTTAGGGCCAATGGCATGCGTGGCCTTGGTAGGAAAAAGCTACCAGCGAGCATGTTGGCATGTGCCAATGGCATGCGTGGCCGACTTGACCTAGTTGCACGTTTTGCAAGCCTAGGGCGCTATATTTGGCATGTGCCAATGGCATAGCGGCTTGGAAATATAGCTTGTGGTACGTGTTGGCATGTGACAATGGCACGTACGGCCATGTTGACCTAGTTGCACGTTTTGCAAGCCTAGGGCGCTATATTTGGCATGTGCCAATGGCATAGCGGCTTGGAAATATGGCTTGTGGTACGTGTTGGCATGTGCCAATGACACGTACGGCCATGTTGACCTAGTTGCACGTTTTGCAAGCCTAGGGCGCGATATTTGGCATGTGCCAATGGCATAGCGGCTTAGTTTGGCATGGTTGCTAATGAGTGCGATATGTAGTTTGGTTTTGGCGCCGCTGCCATGGTGCGCAGTGTGCGGCTTGGTTTTGGCGTCGTTGCCACGGTGCGCAGTGTGCGGTTTGGTTTGGCATCGTTGCCATGGTGCGCAGTGTGCGGCTTGGTTTTGGCGTCGTTGCCATGGTGCGCGGTATGCGGCTTGGTTTGGCATCGTTGCCATGGTGCGCAGTGTGCGGCATGGTTTTGGCGTCGTTGCCATGGTGCGCAGTGTGCGGCTTGGTTTTGGCGTCGTTGCCATGGTGCGCAGTATGCGGCTTGGTTTGGCATCGTTGCCATGGTGCGCAGTATGCGGCTTGGTTTGGCATTGTTGCTATGGTGCGCAGTATGCGGCTTGGTTTGGCATTGTTGCTATGGTGCGCAGTGTGTGGCTTGGTTTGGCATTGTTGCCATGGTGCGCAGTGTGCGGCTTGGTTTGGCATTGTTGCCATGGTGCGCAGTGTGCGGCTTGGTTTTGGAATTAGGGTTTGTGTCGAAAACCCTAATCTGGTATTTTGAAAAATACCCCTATTAATTATTTACACCTGAGTTAAATGCTCTTAGTTAATGTGTTGCGGGTAACACTAGGTCATGGGGTTTTACGATTTTACCCCTTGTTTAAAAACCACCATCAACATTAAGTCCCCTGCTTAGCTCGGAACAGGGGCTTTGTTGCGAGGTAAGCATAAGATGGTGACAAACTATCAACAACAAACCGTAAAGAGAATTGAGGAGGCTCGTCTGACCTTTTATAAATAGGATTTGGAATCCTTGCCTCTGGTAGTTTTGCACAAATCGGGAGGCTGGCACAATTGGTGGGGCCGGTGCAGCTTGGGCGACGTTGGGAAGTTGGCGTGAGTTGGGAAACTGAGCGTGCTAGCTGGTGGGACCGGCGCAAGGTGTGGAAGATGTGCGTGCTTGCTGACGTGACTTGGGCGGTCATTGGGAAGTTGGCGTGAGTTGGGAAAACTGAGCGTGCTAGCTGGTGGGACCGGCGCAAGGTAGGGAAGCTGTGCGTGCTTGCTGACGTGACTTGATGGGATCGGTGTGAACAAGGAGGGAGTAGGTGTTTCTACAGATAGCAAAGTTTCCTTATTTTGCCTTTCCTTCACGCGCGGCTTCGATTAGGGCATCGTTCATGCCAAAAATCTGGAAGCGTTATGTCCCTCATTGTTTCCTTTCCTTTTTAAAGGTTCTCAGATTCAAACTCAACGCAACTGCATCATCTCCCTCGTTTGAGAAAAGGTTCTTCTTGTTGAATTTCTCTCGGTATGTTTTCTTCTTCTTTGGCGGACTGTCGTACACTTTACCGCCGCTTGTTGTATAAATGGAAAATTTCCCTTTTGTGCAGAGATATCCTGTTGGAGCATGCGTCATCATTATCGACGAGGATGACCTAGTCGTTCCCCTTCATTCGAATCCGTCCTTGTTGACTCGTCTGCATACTTGGAGGACGCCGATTTAGGGCTCTATCTTACGAAATGGGATGCAAATGAGAAGTCCTCGGTCATACTTCGGTTTGATATGATGGAATGGATGAATACGTGAATGTAACCTTCTGGCGTGCTTTTGGAGTTTTCGGTGCACATGTACGGATTCATGTTGAGAAATTCCCGCGGCTCATAAAACCTCGATAGTGATGATGTTGAAATCAATAATAACCTGGTTGAGGGGAGTGAAAGCATCTTATGCTGGTAGTCCCCATGCATGACCTACTTTCATTATATCGCCTTGAATCCCCCTCCACGGGATTTGATATAAGCCTATCGTACTCTTCTGGATGTGACACTGGGATGCTCAGAAATTACATGATGACATATTCTGGATAGTGCAGGCTCGGGATCCTCCGCGGCCTCGTAAAGTGTTGAAGGCGTCTTCTAGACAGAGAGGTGATGATGTTCTTGCGCTGCACCCTTGAAGAGTAGAGGACCTTGTTGTGGGTACGGATTTTTGGTGGACTGTTCTTCGTAGCTTTGACAGTGAAGGGATCCCGTGTATATCTTCCGTTCTCAAGTATGGTTTACGTGTTTCCATCTTTGTAGTAATTGCTGCTGCGGTGAAGCTCGGCGGTATCAACGAATGAGGGGCAACATTCTTGGTAGGAGATGTAATCAGGAGAAACTACATTGTCGTGGTAACAAAGTAGGTTGGCTGATATTCTATGAGCTTCTGTGGACGTAAAAGGATTGGCTGGATGCATAAGCGAGCAAACTGTCCATGATCACGAGTTTTGGCGAGATGGATTAAAAGGTGTCCATGACTACGGAGATTGGCTGTCAGTGACTATGTTCCTTGATATGGGGAGTGTGACGGCACGACCCTTTGCAGGAAGGAGTGGCATTGAAGCGAACGTTGAAGCGAAGCCGCTGCTGGAGAACGTTGATGCGTAGCTACTTCTGGAGAGAACGTTGATGCGGAGCTACTGGAGAGAACGTTGAATCGACATCTTGCAACTCTCAGAGCCTTGACGGCTACCATTTTGAAGTCGGAGGCCGCGTCACGTTCACAAACTCGACATCCCTCAAGAGAAAATAGGTTAGAGTCCCCAGTTACATCCGTCGATCGTGCTTTCTAGGAGAGGTTGGGGTTTGGGAACGGCTTCCCCGGCCGGGAAACGCCCGCTTTCCCGATGCAAAGTGCGGTTGAGAGATGCAAATATGTCTTGATGCTATGCCTTGGAGAAATATAGAATCTCACATAGCTGTTTCATCATAGACTGTACGACTTTGTGGGCGAAGTTCCAATTATGAGGGTCCCGACAGAAGAAGGGTCTCCATGAACTCAGGAGAGTTGTTGACTTCCATTGCTTTCGATTTTGGAGAAGTCCTTCCTGATCTTCACGTGTGACGAAATTAGATTGCTTATCCCATTCTACTGGGCGTTCAAGAGCAACGCGAGCCTCTTCATCTATAACGCGCGTCCTGCTGAAGTATCTTTCGTCTTTTCATCGAATCAACAGTGCTAAAAGGAGGTCGGCTTCTTCCGGATCTTCCAGTATCTTGCCCTGATGGTGGAGTAGCGTCTCTGGTGACGGTTGTAGCTTTCATGCTTGAAGAACCATTGGGGTGGCGGAAGTGGCTCTGGTTCTGGTGATCGTAAGTGTATCGTGCAGAGATGACATGGTTTTGATCACGAAGTGCTGGAGCCATGGCGCTGTTTCGAAGGGCGAGGATGGTGCTGGAAGGGCGCAAGATGTTAGCACCGGAAGGATGCAAACTGTTAGCACAAAGTGTGGTACTGCGGCTGGCATGCAGGGCGCAAGATGTTAGCGCTGGAAGGATGCAAACTGTTAGCACAAAGTGTGGTACTGCGGCTAGCATGCGCGTGCGGCATGTGTGCCTGGCAAGCGCGTCTGGCAAGCGCTTCTGGCAAGCGCTGGCATGCGCGTCAGGTAAGCGCGTCCGGGAAACGCATCTGGTAGGCGCTGGATCGTCTTGGAATGGGCGCTGACTTGGCATGGACGCTGGCTTGGATTTCGGTATGGTGTGGACCATTGGCTTGGCACGATGCTTGCTTGGTGTGGCTTGGACTTGTTCCTGCGGGCCCAGTTGCCTCTTCCCATACGTAGCTCAAACAGGAAATCCTTTCCTTATTCAAATTCAAAAAGTGTTATGCTTATGAAATGGGTTGGCTCCCCTTTTTACCTCGTATCTTTGTTATCACGTCATGGTGTTAGCGGTAGCGCGGTAGTGACAAAGTGGGCAAGCATATCCCAGCTATGTACTCCAAATGTTTCTCTTTCAATTTGTTTTATTGTTTTCTTGCGCTGGTGTAAACCGTAGCCATAGGTATGCCTTTCATAAACTTGTGGAAATACTTCATCATAAATAATTCTTCAAATGTCACTGTAGTAACGTCTGCTAATAGTGACATGTAATTGTTATTGTGCAAAGTAGGTATGTACGGGTAGGTTAATTTTTTTTTCTTTGAAAGGCAAACAAAGCGCCTGGTTTATGGTTTTTGTCTTCCTGGATTTCTTGGGTTGATAGATAAATGTCATCTTTTGAGGATATTGGATTGTTTTTGGGATGAATGGTTTTGATAATATAACTCTGATTATGTTTTGGGAAAGGAATATTGCTTTTATGAAAGTGTGTGCTAGTAATAGGCACAAGACGCAATAGTATGGCGGTTTTATTAAGAACCTAAAAACAGATCGTATATCTTGCCCAATCTAAATTTACTCACTTGCAAACACGCCTCTCTCCAAGTAAAAGGCGGCTTTGCTGGTAGCATCGCCAGTTAGTCCCCAATTCTTTGGTAGCGTCTTGACGAGTCCCAGTTTTACGGTGTAGTTTTAACAACCGATAACCGGGTTGTCTGGCATTGAGTCGGACCGAGTCGCAAGTCCCCAATCGCTGGTAGCATCTTCAACGAGTCCCCTACCATCTTGACATCTGGGTCAAAGAACGAGATCGACAGTCTGACATTGTAGCCGATAGATCAATCCTCCCGTTGTGGTCGCCAATTGTTTATGGGTAAAAATCGTTTCTGCCGATTTCGGTAAATTCGGTAGGTGAGTGAGAAACTGGTTCAAACCCTAAACAAATGTGCTGCACGTGAGCACTTTATAGATTCGAGAGATCAATCCGTACAAGTCCGGCCTAAACCAAGAAATGGCCGTTCCCGGACTTGCTTCGGTCACAAAGTGGAGGAGAAGGGTTGATTTGGGGAGGGAAGCAAAGAAAGGTGTTGAGACCAGAATACTTCGGGAGAGTAGTGTCTCGACTTGTATCGAAAGTGGAAGCTTCGAAGCTTGCAAGAGATGAAAGCTTTTGGAGAGCTTGCAAAGTTGCCTTTTCTGAGAGTGTAGTATTTTTTTCCTGACCGAGACTTGTTGTCTGGTGGAAATAGGTAAGACCTATTTATACAAGTCGAGATTGAAACGTACCCTGGCCTTATGAAGGAAGAGAGTAAAGGGTGAAATAATGGGAGGAGGTGGTAACCGCAAGGTGTTTATGGGTGAAAACGTTTTCACCATTATTTCCTCATTTATTTGACCGCTTTATTCCTTTTCACGCTTTCTTAATGTGAGCGTAGTGTACGCCGCAAGTCAGACCGCCAAACCAAAACCCTGAAAAGCATCCCCAGTTTGTGTTGATATCTCGAGTTTTGGTTGCACCTTGAGTGCAAGTGGCGCTGCTAGTGGCGCGTGTGGCATGTGCCATTGGCATGTGCGGAATGCCCTTGTTGCGGGTTATACCTCGAGCGTAAGTGGCAATGCCAGAGATGCTAGCGGCGTGCGTGGCATGTGCGGAATGCCTTGGTGGTAGGTTGTACGTTGAGTGTAAGTGGCAATGCCAGAGCTGCTAGTGGCGTGCGTGGCATGTGCCAATAGCATGTGCGGAATGCCTTGGTGGTAGGTTGTACGTTGAGTGTAAGTGGCAATGCCAGAGCTGCTAGTGGCGTGCGTGGCATGTGCCAATGGCATGTGCGGAATGCCTTGGTAGTAGGTTGTACGTTGAGTGTAAGTGGCAATGCCAGAGCTGCTAGTGGCGTGCGTGGCATGTGCCAATGGCATGTGCGGAATGCCTTGGTGGTAGGTTGCATGGTTTGCAAATTAGGCTACCAGCGTGGGTTTTGGCGTGTGCCAGTGGCGCGTACGGTCGAATTGGCCTAGGTTGCACGGCTTGCAAGTTAGGCTACCAGCGCGCATTAGGGCCATGGCTAGGTGATGAAGGCTACCAAATGAGCGTGTTGGCATGTGCCAATGGCATGCGTGGGCCGTTAGGGCCGTGGCCTTGGTAAGAAAAGCTACCAATGAGCATGTTGGCACGTGCCAATGGCATGCGTGGCCGTTAGGGCCGTGGCCTTGGTAGGAAAAGCTACCAATGAGCATGTTGGCATGTGCCAATGGCATGCGTGGCCGTTAGGGCCGTGGCCTTGGTAGGAAAAGCTACCAGCGAGCATGTTGGCATGTGCCAATGGCATGCGTGGCCGTTAGGGCCGTAGCCTTGGTAGGAAAAGCTACCAGCGAGCATGTTGGCATGTGCCAATGGCATGCGTGGCCGTTAGGGCCGTGGCCTTGGTAGGAAAAGCTACCAGCGAGCATGTTGGCATGTGCCAATGGCATGCGTGGCCGTTAGGGCCGTGGCCTTGGTAGGAAAAGCTACCAGCGAGCATGTTGGCACGTGCCAATGGCATGCGTGGCCGACTTGACCTAGTTGCACGTTTTGCAAGCCTAGGGCGCTATATTTGGCATGTGCCAATGGCATAGCGGCTTGGAAATATGGCTTGTGGTACGTGTTGGCATGTGACAATGGCACGTACGGCCATGTTGACCTAGTTGCACGTTTTGCAAGCCTAGGGCGCTATATTTGGCATGTGCCAATGGCATAGCGGCTTGGAAATATGGCTTGTGGTACGTGTTGGCATGTGCCAATGACACGTACGGCCATGTTGACCTAGTTGCACGTTTTGCAAGCCTAGGGCGCTATATTTGGCATGTGCCAATGGCATAGCGGCTTAGTTTGGCATGGTTGCTAATGAGTGCGATATGTAGTTTGGTTTTGGCGCCGCTGCCATGGTGCGCAGTGTGCGGCTTGGTTTTGGCGTCGTTGCCATGGCGCAGTATGCGGCTTGGGTTGGCATCGTTGCCATGGTGCGCAGTGTGCGGCTTGGTTTTGGCGTCGTTGCCATGGTGCGCAGTGTGCGGCTTGGTTTTGGCGTCGTTGCCATGGTGCGCAGTATGCGGCTTGGTTTGGCATCGTTGCCATGGTGCGCCGTATGCGGCTTGGTTTGGCATTGTTGTCATGGTGCGCAGTATGCGGCTTGGTTTGGCATTGTTGCCATGGTGCGCAGTGTGCGGCTTGGTTTGGCATTGCTGCCATGGTGCGCAGTGTGCGGCTTGGTTTGGCATTGTTGCCATGGTGCGCAGTGTGCGGCTTGGTTTTGGAATTAGGGTTCTGTGTCGAAAACCCTAATCTGGTATTTTGAAAAAATACCCCTATTAATTATTTACACCTGAGTTAAATGCTCTTAGTTAATGTTTTGCGGGTAACACTAGGTCATGGGGTTTTACGATTTTACCCCTTGTTTAAAAACCACCATCAACACCTCCATTGAAGCTTGCTTGGAGAAATTGAAAGAAAGGGTGTTCAAGGTTCACTCCAAGTAAGTAAATTCCTCTTGTTCCTTTCAATTTTCTAGATCTCATGATGAATTCTAAGGGCTCAAAAAGAAGCTCCAAAAGCTCAAATACCTCTAGCATGGATCTTCCTTGTGACCAAAATTCTCTTAGGATTAGGTTTGTAGATGATTCTTGTGTTAGAATTTTTGAAAAGATTTCATCTAAAGGTTTCATCCTTGAAAAGAAATTGGAGCTTTCTAGCGGGCATGAAGAGGATTTAACTTGCTTTAAAAAATTCAAGCTTGGAAATATATTTGATGGTCATGGTCAAGGGTTTGATTCTCTCACAAGAATTTTCTATGCCAACATTCATGATGTTGATCTTAATAAGATGGAATTCAAATCCATGATAAATAGAGAAAGATTTCTTGTTGATAGAGAGTTGATTTCAAAGATTACCAACATTTCGTTGGGGAACGTGCGTCTCCCTAGACCAAGTGATGAACGTCCATCATGTGATGAAATCTCTCTTGGGCTTTGTGGCAAGAAGGTAGTTTGGAATCAAGTAAAGTTTCCTACTAATGATCTTAGTATCCCATTGGCTTTTGGGAAACTTGGTATCCCCAATCTTTGTCCCTCCACAATTGAGAATTCTTGTTGGAGTCATGAGTTTGCGGAACTAGTCTATTTCCTTGAATCGGGTGTTGAAAGTCTCGATATTTGTGGCTTCATCATTTATCAAATGACTTCGATGAATTCACCCATCAAGATGTTAGGTTACCCTTGCTTGATTGGACAAATTTTCCGTGATCGTGGTCTTGATTCGATTGGAAACTCTCTCGGGGTCCCAAAACCGGTTCGTCCGTGTACCTTTAGACGCATAAGGGAGAATGTGTGCAAAAGACAAAGAGATGCTTCACTCAACGATTGTGACCCTACCACTTTGAGTCTTCTTCAAAAAATTCACAAAGGTGTTTGTAAAGTCGATTCAAGGGTGAAGTGTGTCCAAGAACAATTGTCTTTGGTTGCAATGAAGTTTCCCGAGCTCAAGGAAGAATTGAACACAATTCAAGCATCTTGGTGTGTCTCCGATGAGGAAAAAGAAGATGAGTAAATTGTGGTTGTCTAGTAAATCTTCTATTTTTCTGTTTTTGTTAGAAGAATAACTAGAGATTGGAATAGTCATTATTGTGATTACACATAGCTATGTCCAACATTCTTATCTTCATGTTTTTAGATTTATTGGTTTAAATTCTAAACTTGTTTGGAAGATGATTTTTGCAGTATTAATCTTTATGGTTTTATATATTGCAATTGGTTATGGGATATGTGTGTTTGCGTCCGTGAACTATGATTGTCCCATATCTTGTCAAAAGTAAAGTCTTTCGTAAGTCGATATTCTTATATTGATAAAGGAATGAATGGACTTTTGACAAATACAAAAGTTAAGCCTATATTGTCAATTATTGATGGAAGATAGGTTAAAATCTTTTGTTTTCAAGGATTATGTCTATTGTATGTCATGGTGGAAATTGTGATGGAAAATAGAATGAATCCTTGTGTATTCCGCAGTAATTGATCTTCCCTGATCCATATTTTTTGTGTATTACTGTGAGGTGATAGACGCATTTATGTGTCTATTTTGTTCTCAATTATATATATTGTTAGTAACCATTTTTGTACTTATTTTGGTATAATATGTCTTTGTAGGTATTTTGGGGCAATAAACGTTTTTGGAGAAATTGGCTCGAAAAGTTGATAAAGGCACCCCGGAGGACACCTACTATTCGGACTCTCAGTTTGGATAAGGGGCACCCAATTGATAAGGGGAACCCCATGGCTATTTGCACCCCAGAAATTACTGTTTCCGCCTCCAATTTCTAAAGGGACTCCACTGTCGGATATGGGGAATCCATCTTCTTCATTTGAACTTTGAGTTTTGGCGGGAAAAGTTCACATTTCACGGGCATAATTTAGGGTTCGAATTTGGCAGAGGTTTCACGAGATTCAATCTCGGATTTGTGTTGGGCTGGACTCAAGTTGACCAAACAGGGTTGGTGCATGTGTTTGGATCGACTACATTTGGCTGGATAATCTGGAATTCGTTAAACAGGGAGATAGGCTTCTCAGATTTATATTTGGGAAGAACTGGAGAGATTTAATTGGATTTGTTGCCATGTACTGATTGTTATGACCCTGTTTTAATGTATAAGTGAAGTTGTGAGTCTTAAATCGAACGCTAAAGAGATGATACGTGGAATCACGAGAAAACAAGGGAGGAGAGGTATATCGGGATTATTTGGCTGTATATTTGGGAAGCACGTGGAATAGGAGGAAGTTTCTGTTAGCTCTTACTTGATCAGGGAGTTATAGTTAGGAGAGAAAACTCAGGAGACGCGTACAAAGAGTTTGGAAAGAAAGGAAAAGCCGAGACTTTTGGGTGAAGAAAAAGAGATTAACTCGGGATTTTGCTGAATATATATAAGTTTGTTTGAGTCCCGGGGGGGGGGGGGATTTAGTAGTTGGGGGTCGTGTCGAGAGTTGGGGGTACCATTAGGGATAATTGGGAGGCCACAGAGCCGAACAAATCAAGTTGCACAAAGGTATCCTGCTGCTGCTGAAGAAGAAGGAGACGAAGAACATTGACGCACACAGACAGTCGCAGTTCTGCCACACTATAAATCTTCCGTTCTTCTACAGTTTATAATTTGTAACAGTGTCTCTGTAACGACCGTTAAGTGTTGCAGATTCTCTGTATTATTACTTCTCCTCAATAAAAACACCTTTTGAGCCATGTTTCTATCCTATGAGTATGTTTTGAACATCATGAGCTAAACCCAAAGACTGGGACGACGGAGGAAGCCATGTTTCACAATTTCTTGGTAACTATAATGATTCTTCATGACTTTTTGCTTCGATTTAATTGATTTATGATTTTTATTAATTAGTTGTGATTTTGTCTGATGACGTATGCTTAGACTTAGAGCTTTTGATGCGTCATGCTTATGATTTACAATTAATCTTTTACAAAATCTACCTTTGACAAAGAAATAGAGTCCATTAAAGAGTTAGAATTGTTATGAATCAATATACGAACCAATTGAATGTGATTAATGTTGGAAACCCGAGTCCCAGTTCTCTCGATATTTTGTGACAACCGTGTGTACATATTTTCTTTATTTTTAGTGTTTTATATTTTTAAGTCTGAAATCAAACCTTTACAAGCCCGAGTTGAACGAACTTCTACTACCACTTTACAACAACTTTTAAAATTACATCAATTTTTGGCGCCGCCGACGCGGACTTGTATTTAGGTTTTAAGTTTTAGATTTGTTTTTATTTTCTTTTTCTTTTATTTTTTTTACTTCTTGTTCCTTTTTACGAATTTGGCATGTTTGATTCTTTTTCAGATTTGGAGCGAAGCTAAAAGAAAAGAGAAAGTGCTATAAAAGAAAAGCAAAGCCAAAGAAGGAAAGAAAACAGGAGTCCAAGGAGTGAAGAAGATTTTGTATATATTTATTCTATTTAGACTTTATTTCTTTTTATTTTTAGAAACTGTAAATAGGGTTTCATTGTTGTAATTTTTCTTTTTATTTTTGGACACTTTTTTGGACTTTATTTTTGGACTTGAACATTATTTTTAAAACCCTAAGGAAGGGTTAAAAATTAAATAAAACTGTTTGCAGGGAAGGACGACGATTCACGATCGTCTCGGCCCCTCGGGTTCGTACACTGACATAGGAGTCGGTGGCCTGAGTCGACTTCAACGGTTCATCGCCCATCTGGTACGGGAGGTAAGACTCTATCCACCCACGAATCCCATGTCAGTGTGTCCGACAACTCACACCCCTGCAATAGAATATCGAATTGGTATTACAATAGCCAATACAACGAATATCAGACTGATTTTCAAAATGGACATTACTTTGACCATAGTGTGAATAGTGGTTGGGAACATCAAACTTTTGAAGGTTATGGTCCATACCATGGTGAGCCCAATTACTATCCACACGCTAACCGATTGTACGAGCAAAATTCCTCTCTACTAGAGTCAACACGTAAGTTAGCTGAGTCGACACGTAAGTTAGCAGAAATGAATAACTTAGTTATGGACGAAAGCAATGCAACGAGTGAACTTTCTTTCCTAGATTCAATCAGGAGGTCATGTGATTCGACTCAGAATCTTTTGTTAGAGGCCCGGGAAAAAACCGCTCGAAATAATCTTAATTTCCAAGATAGTGTTTCCAATAGTACCCTTGAAAATGAGGATAATTATTTGCATAATCAAGATGACGAGGTTAGAATTGGTAACACTACCTATTTAGATGAGGTTCAACCATTTTCATGTTATTACAATGATTATGACGAGATAGTGTCGATGAAGAATCTGAAATATGTAGGCAAAGTAATCAGGAATTTGTTACTTCAAATATTGATCTTCAAGAAAATATTGTTATTTCTGGTTCAGATCCTAATAATTTTAACAATTATTCACCTATTCAAAAGGACGAGGATTTGACTAGAGATACTGTTTTAGACGATGTAGATTTTCCGTTTCACGAAGCCGATGATAGTTTTGAGGAACGAGTTTATTCAGAGAATATTGTTTGAGTCTAGCGATTTAGAAACATTAGTCTTAGACAAAGAAGATGAACTCGTAGAGCTTTCAAATATGATGAGTGAGGATGCACCTTCCGATTATAACTTAGAAGAATCAATTGACCATTTTCAGGAATCTGATGACCTTGAAATTAGAGAGATTGTGACTAGTCTATCTAGAGACACTAAAACCTCTAAGTTTGGGGGTGATTATCATTCTCCATGTGCCTTACCTTTAGCTCTTACAGAGATCCCTCACTTGGGACTTGACATATGTGCCTCAACCATTTTAAAAGATTATCTTCCTACACGTTTTCCCGAACCTAGTGATGTCCATAAAGAAGTTCAGTTGTTAGAAACTCATCCTCTGGTTGATGTGGTTTACCCAGGCTATGATACCCAGATAGATTTTGTTTTCCCGCCAAATATTTTTCAACCAATTGTGGGAACGTATAAGTTTCAGATGTGTCAATTATTTAGTTTTGAGACTAAACCTAAGCACTTTAGGAGATTAGAAACGACACATTTGCCAAAAATTGACCACAACTTTCATCGTGGTCAATTGTGTAAGTCAAACCCGATTGACTTTAAGGATCCGCAGTTATTTAGGTTATTATTATGTGCTTCTAAGTTTTTACTTGAGTTTTTCTAGACTCTAATACCTGAACCGGATCTTAGCTACGAGGAAACGCAACCCATGAAAATATTTTATTCAGACCCAGTTATAGAACCTGAACCTGAACCACAACTAGATGTAGTTGTCTTAAACAAGAACTAGACAAGGGTGTGCTTTATTTGTTCATTTTCTTGGCATGTTGTAGATTCCTTTTACTTGTGACAGCTCTATTTGGTTATGATAACCCACAGATATTCCGGCTATTACTTTATGATTTTATGAGGTGACAAATCCTTTCTTAGTCTGGCTGAAGACTTTAAACTTAGCACTTCTTGGGAGGTAACCCATGCTCATGCAACACGGTAATATCTTTCCTTAACTATTTTCTTCAAGTGGTAACAGTTTCTCGTTGTTCATGCTTTTAATTTCATCTTTAGAACATTGAGGACAATGTTAGATTTAAGTTTGGGGGTATGGGAGAAACTTTTTAGTTGCAATAATTAAACTCCGGAGCCTAAAAATTTATGTTTATTAAGGATGACACTAACCAATCTAAGTGGATGGAAGCATCTTGGTTGTAGGAGTTGAGGAACCAATCTGATTAGATGAAACATCTAAAAAGTCTATTCATAAAAGCACAGAGCTCAGGTGTTAGAAAAAAAAAACATGGTAGTTTCGCCATATCTCGTTGAATCCTTTTCACCTTCTTTTTTTATTTTCTTTTCTTTTACATATGTTTCTAAGTGATTTGGTGGGGCACATGAATCAAGTTGTTACCACTGCTAGGTTGAAATAGAGTGACTGAGTTACCACACACAAAAAAAACAGACCATCAGACCTACCGGAATAAATTCAATAAAGTCGACCACTGGTGCCCTTGTATATGCCAGTTGTGTTGACCTAGAGTTAGGATTATCACCCGTTGGTCCCCTTGTATATGCCAGCTGTGTTGATATTAGTCAGACCGATATCTCAGTCCATTAGGATAGGTTCATCCTAGTAGCTAGTGGCCTTCAGACAGATATGGGAAACACCGTTCACCTTAGTCAACATCAAAACCATCTGTTTTTTTTTTTCTCTACATCCATCTTCTTAATCTATCCATGTGATTCGTTGACTCTGGTTATGATGTCTAGAAACTATCTGAGTAGAGCTCTGTCACTCTTATATATGAATTTTAGTATGCTTGAGTGCAAACTCGTGTACAACAATTGGAATTTCGCATTAGGGTACTTCCTCCTGCAGTCAATGAGAGTATGCCAACCAAGGAGATTCTTTAGTGCCTTCCAAGGTTCTGCGTAAATAGCTAGGGTCTGGAGTAAAGGTTTTGTGGGTATATCTCTTGTAAGCCCTCCTGAAACTATAAATCGGCCACTAGGGCCACCTAGGGGTTTAAAGGCTTATTGCATACGCTAAATGAAATCGACGATGCCTGCGAAAGTGAGTTAGGATTTTATTTTTTAGATTTGATTTGCTCGGGACTAGCAAATAATAAGTTTGGGGGTATTTGATAGACGCATTTATGTGTCTATTTTGTTCTCAATTATATATATTGTTAGTACCCATTTTTGTACTTATTTTGGTATATTATGTATATCGGAAAGCCCTGCTGAAAATTTGGTTAATTAATGCGTGTCTTCTACTGGAATGCTCAAGGCTTGGCCAAGGATGGTGCAAGGGCCAAGTTGAAGGAGCTTTATCACTTGCACACTCCTGACGTAATTTGCATTGCTGAGCCGCAAGTCTTTTGCAAGCAACGTTTTGTTAGGAATTTAAAATTATTGGATTTTTCTGAAGATGTTATTAATAATGAGGTGAATGGTGAGAAAGGTAACATTTGGGTTTTGTGGAGAAATTCTCTAACAAGGCCTGTTGTATTATCTTCATCAAAGCAAGCTATTACTTTGGATTTTGCTGGAGTTTATATTTCGGCGGTTCATGCTTCTTATGCTCCGATGGTTAGGAAGAATTTGTGGCGTCAGTTGGGTTTGGGTTTCATCTCTAATCCGTGGCTGGTACTAGGCGATTTCAACTGTGTGTTGCGTTTGGAGGAGAAGAAAGGTGGTAAGCCAATGTTGGATTTTTTGATGCATGAGTTTAGGAGTTGGATTTCGGATAATGGTCTTGTGGAAGCTGATTCTCTCGGCAAGAAATACACTTGGTGTAACTCTCGCAAGGGTAATAAGCGTATTGTTTCTAAACATGATAGAGTTGTGGTTAACGAAGCTTGGTGTGATACTTTTCCAAATTGGAGATGTAAAGCCCTTCCTAGAATTTGTTCGGATCACTCTCCTCTTATTGGGTTTGCGGTTGAGAGTCCAAGACCGAGTAGAGCTCCTTTTAGAATTCAAAAAATGTGGCTTAGCCATCCTACTTTTATGAGCTTGGTTGAGGGTGTTTGGAGTTCTCGCTTGGCTGGTGCGCCTCCTTTCGTTTTCATGACTAAGCTGAAGAGGTTGAAGGAGGCTTTGAAGACTTGGAATCGTGAAGTCTTTGGAGATATTCATGTTCGATTGAAACAGGCGGAATTGAAATTGGAAGCTGAGAATGACCTTCTTGATTATGAGCCCCGTGATGAAGCTCAGTTCATTAAGGTGGCGGATGCTAGAAAGGTGGTTGATGAGGTGCGGAATGATCTGGCAGTCATGCTAAAATTGAAGGCGAGGGTTTCTTGGTTGGAGGATGGTGATCAAAACACTCGTTTTTTCCATAATAGCATTCGCATGAGGAGGAGCCAAAATACGATTTCGGAGCTCAAAGTTTCTTCTAACTCTACTTTGCTTTTGCAGGATGATATTAAGAATTATATTGTCAACCATTACCATGACAAGTTCAATGGTGGTGGGGTTACAATTGATCCGAAGCTTTTGGATATTCAGCATGATCGTATCTCGTCGGAGGAGAGTGATTTTATGGATGCGGTTCCAACTATTGATGAAGTTAAGGAAGCTGTTTTTGATTTAGGTGCGGATTCTGCCCCTGGTCCAGACGGTTTCACAGGTTCATTCTATAGACATTGTTGGAACATTATTTCTGAAGATCTTTTAAGGCCATTACTAATTGTTGGACTATGCGCAAAATTCCTAATGGCATTAATTCTAGTTTCATTGTTTTGATTCCAAAAAATAATAAGTCTGATGCTATTAAGGACTATAGGCCGATTGGGTTGAGCAATTTTTTCTTCAAGATCATTACAAAAATTTTGGCTACCAGGCTGGGTACGGTGCTAAATAAGTTGATTTCTGAAGAGCAAGTGGCGTTCATGAAGGGTCGTAATATTCACGAAAACATAGCTTTGGCGTCGGAGTTGATCAATGAATTGAGCATTAATAGGAAGCACGGCAACGTGGGTTTAAAGCTGGATATTGCTCAAGCTTTTGATACGGTCAGTTGGGATTTTATTCTTGAGGTTTTTCGCCAATATGGTTTTTCGGAGATCTGGTGCAACTGGATTCTCAGTATTCTTCAATCCGCTCGAATTTCTGTCATGATTAATGGCAATCCTAAGGTTTTTTTCAAAGATTAATAGAGGTTTAAGGCAAGGTGATCCCCTTTCTCCTTTGATTTTTGTTCTCATTGAAGATGTTTTGAGTCGCAATCTGTCAAAATTGTTTGCTTCGAAAAACATGAAGCCTATGGTTTGCAAGAAAGGGGTTGTGCCTACCCATTTGCTATTTGCAGACGATATCCTTATTTTTTGTAGGGGTAATTTGCAAAGTTTGAGTAGTTTGAAGGATATGCTTGGTATGTATCAATTGGCTTCTGGCCAAAGTGTTAGCTATGACAAAAGCAAATTCTATTATGGTGGTGATAGAGGCTCGCGTGCAATTGCAATCAAGAATTATTTGGGAATGGAGAGGGCTGTTTTCCCGGACAAATACTTGGGTGTTCAGCTGAAGCCGGGCATTGTTCGGCATGTTCATGTCCGTCAAGTAGTGGAGAAGATTATGGAAAAGCTGGCCGAGTGGAAGGGTAAACTCTTATCTTTTCAAGCTAGGTTGGTTTTGATTAAGTCTGTTATTTCGAGCTATGTTTTGCACTCCATGGCTATCTACAAGTGGTCGTGCAATATGATTAAGCAGGTTGAGAAGGCCATTAGAAATTTTCTTTGGTCTGGTGATGCTGAAAAACGTAAGTTCTTTACGGTTAGTTATGATACTTTGTGCTGTCCAAAGCGTGAGGGTGGTTTGGGTTTGAAGAAATTGAATGACGTTAATAGGGCTATGCTCATGAAGTTATGGATTTCTATTCGTGATTCGAACAAAGTTTGGGCAAGATTCTTGCGTGCAAAATATTTCAAAATCAATGGCAACTTAATTGATTATAAGTTGGGCTCATCGGTTTTTCCAGGGGTGCGCTTGGTTTACAAATATGTGCAACAACACACTCGTTCAATTATAGGTGATGGTGATAATACTTCCTTATTCTTTGATAATTGGTGTGGTGATTTTTCGATTGCGGGAAGGCTTGGAATTTCTTCCAAAGGCCCAAATGATTTCAAAACGAAGGTAAGTGATATTATTGTTAATGGTGTTTGGTCTATTCCTAATGCTACTAGAGATTTGATGAATCGTTGCAATATTGATGTGGATAATTTACCCATAATCGCTGGTGGGGAGGATTACAAAATTTGGGATCTTGATAAGAAAGGAGTTTTCTCGGTCAAATCAGCCAAGGAGGCTATTAGAGTGCGTAGGAATTCAGATTCGCATGCTGTTTTGTTTACTAGAAGTGTTGTGCATCCAACTTTGAGTGTGCAATCTTTGGAAGATTTGGGCGAATCGTCTTTGTGCTACGATGATAATGTTATTAAGAAAACTGGTAGGTCTATGCCTACTATGTGTCGGATTTGCAGGAAGGATGGTGAGTCTATGCGCCATATAACTTGGCAATGTAGGTTTGCAAGGCGTATTTGGTCCTGGGCTTCGGGCATTTTCAAATTGCAGCCAGTTGAGGACTTGGTTGATTCTTACAAGGTTGCAAAGGGTCGAGGTAGGATGATTAAGGACTTGTGGCTTGTTACTCATCTAGCAATTGCCACGGAATTATGGAAGCTGAGGAATAAGATTTATTTTGAGGAGGCGGAGGTGCATTGGCTTGGCTTTAAAGGCAGAGTTTATCAGTTAAGCCATGATAACTCGATCCGCATGAGGGGTTACATGTACAACAAGGAGGATGACTTGCGGATTTTGAATTATTTTAAGGTGGCGCATAGGGCTAGTCGGGTTTCTACTCCCTTGGAACTCGCTTGGTGGCCTCCAGATTCAGGTGAAATTATGATTTGTTGCGATGGTGCTTCCTTGGCAATCCCGGCCAGCGAGGTTGTGGCGTCACTTTTCGTGGCTCGAATGCGAAATTTTAGGCACCTTATGGTTGGCTCTGGCTGCAAACAAACTTCTACGCTGAGGTTTGTGCTATTATTTATGGAGCTATGTGTGCTAGAAGATGGAATATCAAGCAGCTGTGTGTTCGTTCGGATTCAATGAGCTGCATACAAGCTTTCCAGGAAGGGCAGTTGCCGTGGCAACTCATGCAGAAGTGGAGAATGGCGAGATCATTTTATGATAATATTAGATATGTCCATAGTTATAGAGAGGTCAATTTTTCTGCTGATGCCTCTGCCAAACAAGCATGTTTGTTGGCAGAGGATATTTTTGAGTTCTATGAGGGTAGGCCGGTGTCCACTAAGATTTATGAGTGGCATGGCGAAGTTTACTTTCGTTTTAAATAAGTCTTTTGCTAGTGTTGGCCTCACGGCTATGCACTAGTAGGACTTATCCCCTGTACAGTTTTTTCGTTTTTTTTTAATATATTCATTGACCGAGTAAAAAAAAAAAAGTCTTTGTAGGTATTTTTGGGCAATAAACGTTTTTGGAGAAATCGGCTCGAAAAGTTGATAAAGGCACCCCGGAGGACACCTACTATTCGGACTCTCAGTTTGGATAAGGGGCACCCAATTGATAAGGGGCACCCCATGGCTATTTGCACCCCAGAAATTACTGTTTCCGCCTCCAATTGCTAAAGGGACTCCACTGTCGGATAGGGGGAATCCATCTTCTTCATTTGAACTTTGAGTTTTGGCGGGAAAAGTTCACAGTTCACGGGCATAATTTAGGGTTCGAATTTGGCAGAGTTTTCACGAGATTCAATCTCGGATTTGTGTTGGGCTGGACTCAAGTTGACCAAACAGGGTTGGTACATGTGTTTGGATCGACTATATTTGGCTGGATAATCTGGAATTCGTTAAACAGGGAGATAGGCTTCTCGGATTTATATTTGGGAAGAACTGGAGAGATTTAATTGGATTTGTTGCCATGTACTGATTGTTATGACCCTGTTTTAATGTACAAGGGAAGTTGCGAGTCTTAAATCGAAATCTAAAGAGATGATACGTGGAATCACGAGAAAACAAGGGAGGAGAGGTATATCGGGATTATTTGGCTGTATATTTGGGAAGTACGTGGAATAGGAGGAAGTTTTTGTTAGCTCTTACTTGATCAGGGAGTTTTAGTTAGGAGAGAAAACTCAGGAGACGCGTACAAAGAGTTTGGAAAGAAAGGAAAAGCCGAGACTTTTGGGTGAAGAAAAGGAGATTATCTCGGGATTTTTTGGATTTTGCTGATATATATAAGTTTGTTTAAGTCCCAGGGGGGATTGAGTAGTTGGGGGTCGTGTCGAGAGTTGGGGGTACCATTTGGGATAATTGGGACGCTACAGAGCCGAAAAAATCAAGTTGCATAAAGGTATCATGCTGCTGCTGAAGAAGAAGGAGACGAAGAACATTGACGTACACAGACAGTCGCAGTTCTGCTACACTATAAATCTGCCGTTTTTCTACAGTTTATAATTTGTAATAGTGTCTCTGTAACGACCGTTAAGTGTTTCAGATTCTCTGTATTATTACTTCTCCTCAATAAAAACACCTTTTGAGCCATGTTTCTATCCTATGAGTATATTTTGAACATCATGAGCTAAACCCAAAGACTGGGACGACGGAGGAAGCCATGTTTCACAATTTCTTGGTAACTATAATGATTCTTCATGACTCTTTGCATTGATTTAATTGATTTATGATTTTTATTAATTAGTTGTGATTTTGTATGATGACGTAAGCTTAGACTTAGAGCTTTTGATGCGTCATGCTTATGATTTACAATTAATCTTTCACAAAATCTACCTTTGACAAAGAAATAGAGTCCATTAAATAGCTAGAATTGTTATGAATCAATATACGAACCAATTGAATGTGATTAATGGTGGAAACCCGAGTCCCAGTTCTCTCGATATTTTGTGACAACCGTGTGTACATATTTTCTTTATTTTTAGTGTTTTATATTTTTAAGTCTGAAATCAAACCTTTACAAGCCCGAGTTGAACGAACTTCTACTACCACTTTACAACAACTTTTAAAATTACATCGTGAGGCTCAGTAATGTGTCTTATGTTGAGCACTAAAACAATCAAAGTTGATTATTTTCATGGTTAGCTTTGTTGTTGTTCCATAAGGTACTTTATGTCGAGCATATTGGACTAAATTAATCATCTTGTTTGGTTATTTAGTTATGACTCCATAAGTTTTCTTATGTTTGAGCACTTTTGATTGGGTTGGTTAATTATTTTCTTGATTAACTTAGTTATTGCTCCATAGATTCTCTTATGTGAGTGTCCAATTAAATTGATTACTTTTTGTGATTAGTTTGGTTGTGTATTTTGATTAAATTAATCATGGGTTCTCTTGTGTTTAATTTAATTGAGTATTTTGGATTCAAATTCATACTTGTATGTGATTTGTTATGTCCAAGGAAATCCTTCTTTTCCTTCGAAATTAAGGTCACTCTTGTTGTTCTTTCGGGAATGACATATTATGGGGAGGGTTCTTTTTGAACTTGCGCTTAATTTCCATATCTTTGTGGGGAGTGCGGCTGTGGAATATTATAGGGGTTATCTTGTATCTTTAAACTCCTTGATGAATGCATTTAGCTTAGGCTTTATGATTGCATCTAAATAAGATGATGTGTGTTTCTTTCTTTTGGTCATGAAATGTCTTTTTCGGAAATTTCATTAGGATCCCGTTCTTGTACCTTTGACAATTTTATTGACAAAAAGGGGGAGAATTAATATGTAGTTCACACTACAAATACATATGGTTTTCGGATCATTATGTAAGGGGGAGTGGTTTCCATGTGAGATGGAGTATTGACTAAGGGGGAGTGATACATATCACCATAGTATTGTTGTTGAAGTTGTGATACAATTGGACTTTGACGCTGTGTAATAATACTATGACACTGTATAACAATGGTTGAGAACTCTTGTTTTCTTATTGTTATAGCTACGGATTTTCAACAACAATGATGCTAAACTTACAACCTTTGGGATCATTTGAGTACTTGGAAGTGACGAAGATTTCGAGTAATGTTGAAGATTAGACATGTGGAATAGGAGCTACAAAAGTTTATTTATTTATTTTTTGTATTCCATATGTATTAATAGTTTTGCCACTAAAATTGATAAAGGGGGAGATTGTTAGAGCATTGCTCGGTCGAACTCGCATGCGTTGCTATCTCAAGCATGTTTGTCAATGTTAGTGATCAAAACTATAAGTCTTGATTTCTAGCCTATGTAGCTAAAGGTCTCGGACTAGGATAGAAAGTGTAGTTGAGCTCAAGAACTCCATAGAAATCATCATACAAGACGAAGGACTACTCGAGGAACCGGTGGAACTTCATCGACTAAAAGGTATGTGGAGACTTGAACTTATCTGTCACTCAAAAGTCTATTTACTCCATCTACTACTCTTGAGACAAAAGTCGTTTAGACGTATAGACTTTCATTATACACATTTGCTATTTCGAGCCGAGTTTAACTCGCCTATCTATTTCTCGAAATATGTGTTGGTAAGCTTTCGCTTTAACCGAATTCATCTTTAACTAGTGACGAAAGTCATGTTATGTTTCAATCACTTTGGAAATTGCTCTGACGAAAAATGGTCTGTGAATAACGGCTATATAACGTTCTCTGAGAATGTTTCAATGATTGAAATGAGAGTTTAAATTACATAACCATTGGTAGGATATAAGTATTGTTTTGGAAACACATATATGTATAAGTCCTTATTCCTTGAACCAAAGTTTGCGAACTTTGTTGATCAAGAGAAATGGAAGTGGCGAAAGCCAAGTCCGCGAACTGGAGGAAGTTCTCACCCGAGAATTTCTGCTGGAGTTTGTGTACTCCTTCCATGAGCTTAAGTCCGCGAACTTGAGTAGGTTATATCTAAAACCGGTTGTTCTTGAACTCATGTTTATATAAACTAAGGAATGCTTTTGCAAACCGTGGCTATGAAGTTCATGAACCGATTCGAGTGAATCAAACGGTTTTTGCTTCGATTATGTCTTGTGTAGTTACATAAGATCTAAGCAATTGAATTATCTCTAACTAGTTCATTTGAGTCATTTGAACTAGTTATGGTGAAGAAGAATGTGGTTGATATGAGAGTGATCATATGGCTAACCATTTGGTTGACTATTGTTGAACCAACAAATGTTAATGTTTGGGTACGGTTCATAAACCCAAAATTGAACATTTCATTTGTGTGTAACAAGCTAAGTTTTCAATCCAATGGTTGAGAAATATTAGCTTGAATCTAATCAGTTTTTCATCTAACGGTGAATATTGAATGCTTTGTGTAGATGGGGCAAAACGATTTGCTGGTTTTTACGGAATTGATGAGACGACCGTGCGGAGGAGATTCCTTGAACCGAGCGAAATGTTCAACCTCACACAGATGCACCACTGAAAAGGGGGTGCTTTGAATTCGAGAGATCAATCTGTAGTACTCCGGCCTAAACCAAGACAATGGTCGTTCCAGAGTAAATTCGGTCACAAGAGAGGATGGGTCGATCCGTAGGAGGGAATCTGAGAAATGTGTGGAATCAATGGTAATCAAAGATTGTAGGTGTGTTGTGAATTCTAAATATGATAAGTTCTGAATGATTGAAATTGCTCAGTTGAGAGTAATTGCTCAATTGATGAGTTGTTGATCTCGTATTGTCAGTGAGACGTGAGATTGTTGTTCTTGTTGTTTCAATCATGATTCAGAGACTTATTTATATTACTGGAATCGTAGTCACCATGATCCCATGAAGTGTGACGGTTTATGGAATCAAAGAGTGGGGAAGTGGAAATCGTGTTTGAAACCAGTTGTTCATCGTGCGGAGACTTGGTTGATTTTCCATCCACTACTTTGTTAACTCCTTCAACTGATTGCACGACTTGCTCACATTCTATCGTGAGTTTGAACACACGTGCCGTAGACCGCAAGACCAAAACCCTAGTTGATATCCCCCCAAGTGACACGATTGACGTCTCGTGGTTAGTTTAGTCAGTTGTTGACTTCATGATTTCGTGGGACGATGAGTCCATGTATTTACTGAGTTGAACATGATTTTATAAAATGTTATGAAACTCATGAATTGAACGTGGGCATGATTCTCACGTTGATAGTTGAGGCGAGCAAGTATTGCTCTGATTTGTTGAATATTGATAGTTGAACCAATATTCCTTGATTTGAGCAAGTATTGCTCATCTGATGAATTATTGGTAGCGTGACCAAAATAAAATATTAATTAAAATACTGGTAGTTGAACCGAGTATAATTAATAAGAATACTGATCATGAGATCGTCATAAAATTATTAGTGTTTGAATCTGGAATTATGATCCTTGGACTCAGAAACCCTAATTTGATCAATTGATGATCAATCGATGGTTTATTTGAAAATTAACCATGGAATGAAGGAGGGACCGGCTTTATGGGACCGTGGGTCGATCATGTAGCTCCCGTATGCTCATGTGAGCAAATACCAAGGCCTATTGAAGAGTTGGTGATTGGTTGATGAAAGAATAATTTAATGCTGGTTTAATCATTTATTCGAAAAATACTCGTCTGAACCTTAGGTGATAAAACATAATTGATTATGAAGAGGTGAGGGACTGACCAAGGGGTCATGAAACCGGCCCTGGGTGGTCACGGGATCAAATATTGATTGTTTGAGCAATCCCCAGATTGGTTGAAACCCTAATTAACGCCCTTTAGTAGAATCGATGTAGAATTCTCATACGGAATCGGATTTTGATGGTCCGCCCCTCCATTATGTACGGAAAAATTTCCTATCTCCCATCGAGGGAATATTTAGGTTTTAAGATCGTTCGGGAGGTGAAAATAGCCCGAGAGTAAAACTCAGGAAGAATTCAAGAGGGACGGTAGGATAGAGTTTGGGCCCAATATGAGCGATTGCGCGAATTAGGTCAAATTGTGAAAATACGAGGGACATGCTCCTTGCAAGCCAAAGAGCCAACCTTGGTCGGTCAAGGTAACATGCTCACGTCACCAAAGTGTTCGTGTCTTAGTCCTGAGAATTTTGATATTTTCTGGCGTGCAGTTGAGCATCCATTCGAGAAAATATGACAAAATCAGGGTTTTGCTGAAACTGGGGAAACTTCATGAGATGAAGGAAAATAATTATAAAATAAAGGAATGATGAGGCGTGGGACCGCTGAGGCCAAGGCATGGCCGGCCGGCCAATGACCATGGTCTCGTGGTGCCTTTTCCTAATTTTATATTATTTTTCATGATTTTATGAAAATATCATGAAATCAAGGAGTTTGTTGAAATTAAGGAGTTTCCTTAAAGTGAAAGAGTTTCCATGGGATCAAGGAAGCAAATAATTTCAAAAATAATAAAATAAGGGCGTGTGGGACCGGCTGGGGCCCGGTCCCGTGCGTTTCCCTAATTTTATGTAATTTTTGTGTATTTTTCCATGATTTGAAGGAATTTTCATAATTTGAGAGAAATACCATGAAATCAAGGAATTTCATGGGATCAAGGAAATCTTAAAATAATAGTAATAAAATAAAGGGACGTGTGGGACCGGCTAGGGCATGGCCGGCCAGCTTGGGCCCGGTCCCACGAGTTTCCCTAATTTTATATTATATTTTTCATGGTTTTGTGAAAATACCATGAGGTTAAGGAGTTTTCATGAGATTAGGGAAATAATAATAAAATAATGAGGAACCATGAGGTGTGGGGCCGGCCGGGATCAAGGCATGGCCGGTTGGCCAATAATCAGTCCCACAATGTTTTTCCCTATTTTATATTATTTCCTTGGTGCGAAGTAAACACCATGAATCTGAGGAGTTTCCTCAAAACGAAGGATATTTGTTCAAGTGAAAGGATTTTCATGAACTCAAGGAAAATAATGAAAAGATATGATAAAATATAAAACTGGTGTGGGATTGGCCACGGCACGGACGGATGGTTGGTGAGCCCAATCCCCCAGCGCCTTGGTCAATATTTAATTATTTATTATTTTCCTTCCTATTTGCATAGGTTTATCGTTTCGTCGTATTTTGAAATACTCGTTCGTGCGGTGATTGTTAGTACATCGTCGTTGAGTACACTTGCACCATTTAAATCGGGGCTTACTCGGAGGTAGCTCAGACGCCCGTGTGTTGAATATTTATTACTAACCCATGGAATTCTGCTGGGAAAAACCATGGTTTGCATTAATGAAATACTGCGAAAATATTTGAATATTTCGGAAATTCAATGGATGAATCCAAGAATTTAGGAATAATTAACTTATGGCTCTATACTAGCAGAGCAAGCTGTCTAGGAGCATTAATTATCCCAATATGAGCTTGCTGGAGCTTCATATCCTTTATATAGTCAGGGTAAACTCGTTGTTTGTATCCTGAAGACGTTATCGCTCTATACTAGCAGAGCAAGCTGTCTAGGAGCCGTCCATCTTGTGATACTATATAGAAATAATTACTGAAGTGTTCAATATTCATGAGATATGATGTTGCCTAGCCGTGAGACTACATATCTACATGTACTCTGAGAGAAAGTATTCTCAGTCAGAGGTTTGATGAGAGACCCGTGTCTCAATACAGATATGCCGTTGTCCAGCCGAGAGACTACATATCTGCATGTACTCTGAGAGACAGTATTCTCAGTCAGATGTTTGATGAGAGACCCGTGTCTCAATACAGATATGTCGTTGTCTAGCCAAGAGACTACATATCTGCATGTACTCTGAGAGACAGTATTCTCAGTCAGAGGTTCGATGAGAGACCCGTGTCTCAATACTCGCGTTTGATTGCTGGATCAGAAGTTCATATAATTATGGGTTTATGATTTTAGCCTTTGTCGAAAATCCACCATCTACATTAAGTCCCCTGCTTAGTGAGGAAAGCCGTGTTCCTCAGTCAGCATTGAATGGTGATTTTCCGGTCATAAACAATATAAGTAATTGAACTTAGTCGTAAGTTAAGACATTACCGGATTTTGATAGTACAAGCAAACCATGACTTGAATGAAGATCCCAGTGGCATGATGGAGCATCGTCTAATGATCATAGATTGGTGTTGAACCGCTGATCTTGATGACGGGACCTTGGTCGTTTAGGATTCTCGGGCCGGGCCCAAAAAAGAAATCCTTATTTTAGGAATAAACGCTCGTTTGTTCGTTAGTTTAAGGAACAAACAATATAGACCTGAGTCTAATGATATAAAATTTTGTCTATGAGCTTTCACGAAAACTAAAATTTTATCTTTGTGAGATTTCATAAAATGGAATGAACTCTCGTTCCAAAGGTGAATACTCGTATGAGAGAAAAGTTTTTTTTTTTTTTTTGGAAAGACGTGAGTATGTTAATAAAAATTTTGTCTATGAGCTTTTATGAAAAAATTTATTTTCGATATGTGAGCGTTCACAAAATTTTGGAAATATACTCTCGCTTCAAAGACAGATGCTCGTGTGACGGAGAAAAATATATAGATATATATTTTTAAATTTACGTGAGTTTCACGTTAAAAATATATGTACAATGTTTTGATTTTGAACAACTGTTGAAAGTAGACAATTGTACATGATGAAATAATGTCTGTATGTGAGTTTTCACAATTGTAAAATGGACGTCTGTCCAATTTTTGAAAAACCAGTTGATGTTAAAATTCACGTGGGTTGTTCACGGTTTGATGAAAAATCAAGTCATGATTTTGAATAATGAATTTTTCTCGTCTTTGCAGGTTTGAAGGAACGAGCAAGTTTTCGAAATTTTGACGTTATAATCACTACAGCTAGTGAAATTGTAAATAGGCAAGAGTTGGATTGTTACCGTTTCAGCGCGTGCTTGTTGTTGGTATATCCATGACTCCATGTATTTCGCCTCAGATAGTGGTGACTTCTGGTTACAACCACCCTTCTGGATCTTCCGGCGAACGCTCCAGAGATATCAAGTCAAACATGAATACTTTTGCAGATGTTCATCCTGGGATGAATCAGCCTTTCAGAGACGCCAGAAAGCTGGTACTTTGTATGTCTCTCGATTATCTGTGAGTCGTCCCTTGTCAGTAGAAGCACCGCCGACTTCAGAAAATGAGACTATCGGATGACGATGAAGGCAGGATTTGCGTTGATGGTGTAGATCCTGATTCAGATGTGGATGAACGAAGAATTTCGTCATAATTCGTCATCAGAAAATTCAGAAGTTAGGTCTTCATTGAAATTGTTGTAGAATCTTCGTCCGATGCCGGATTTTCGCGGTCTACCCATGTATCCTCATGCCCAGGAAATTTCCAAACTTTAACAAAGAAGCTTTTGGGTTCTGAGCATGTTTAGGATCCGAAATTGACGAAACAGTAAACTTCCAGGAGACCTTCAGAAAAGTTTCAGCTGGCATGCGGTCCAATGTTTTGGCCACAACTCTTCGCTCCTTCCTCCAATTGCTGTGAATGTTGGATATGTTGTAGAGGACATCCATACGAAGAGAATGGTGTATGATCCATCCCCAAATTCTTCACCAATTACTCCCAGCTCGTCGGTTTGTACAGATGTTGTAAAATCATCTCGCATTTAGCTTCTTTGTAAAACACTCATGTTGTGTCTTTAGACCATTCGCTTGTGTCTTGAACGGTTGGTGAAGGATTTTAATGTCATTGATTCGTTTGAGATCAGGACCCCTTGATTGATACATGAGCAGGTGCTTGCAGTGCCATCTTGCTTCTGTCAGTCGTAGAAACATCACTTCTGAAACCCTGGTCACGGGACCATAGCTGAGGCTGCTCTCGAGATGGGATGATGTAATGATCATGGTTTCATGTCCCGGTGATAGAATTACTTTTATGATGAATAATTAGCACATGAGAGTCTGGTGCCACGAGTCTTGGACTGTGAAACTGATCGTCATGATCAGTGGACCGTCAGTCCCCAGTATTTTGTTAAATCTCTCCTTTTCGTTTTCTCTTCTTCTGGTAAGACTTAGATAGAGGACCCGGGTGGAAGATTGATGTAAAGACCCAGGTGGTAGAAGTTGGAGGTACCTTGATGAAGGACTTAGCGAAAAGACTTGGTGGACATCGATCGACTGTAGAGGTTATGAATCCTGTCCACGAATTTCTGCTTGCATGTTGTATGCTCTGGAAGCTGTAGGAACCTCACACGACGTCGGAATTCGATGATTGACCCCAACTTTTGAAGCTAAGAGACTGAGTTATTGCATGATAGAAGAATCACTCAATTTGGAGTTGTAGAGGTCCGCCAACGAAGCGTGCACATTTGCAATTTCTAATCCCGTACAAAATTTTCAGGTTTCGTAGACCTGACGGTAAAGGCCATATCTTTCATCTCGTATGTCCGATTAATGCATCCTTTTGGTATGTTGTAGAAGAGACATAGACGAACATCTTTCGTTGAGGAAGCATTGTCCCATTCCTCACCCATTGGTACGTTTTTGCAAACCCATGACCTGAAGTGTGTTGTATCTCATTTGTAGAGGTGGTGAGAACATCTTGTAGAATACTTTGGATTATGCCCACCAGTCGTGCCAGCTTTGGGAAGACTTTTATGTGAGCATGTTATCAGGTCTACACATCTTGATATGAATCATTGGTTCTTAGAGAAATCCGCTTCATGTGTAACACTTCAGAGAATGATTAGTTGATTAAGCCCTGAGGATGTTGCTCCTGAGACCGTTGTTGGTGCTGAGACTATGAATGATCACTCTCCAGAGATCATTGTAGATGCTGAGATCATGGATGGTGTTCCTCTAGAGATTATTGTTGATGCTGATACCATGGTTGAAGTTGCTCCAAAGACCGAAAAGGCTAGAACCATGATTATAGATATAATCCTTGCTCCTTCATCCAGTGAGCCTTTTGCATTCACGAACTAGTTGATGAGTTGAGCGTCCCTAAGATGAAGGTGTATTGAGAATTCAACCTGAATGCTCCTGAAAGCATAACTTTAGCATTAACTGGCTTTGTCACTGAGTCGATGTTGTTGCGGTAGATAGCATCAGCAGTTTTCATACTGATGCGATTTGGTGAAGAGAGAAAGTTCCTCAATCATGCAGGGGCTTGTGATGTAGAGAAATCCCGTTGAAGAGTTTCATGGAATCACCTCAGGTTGCCAGTGTATGTTGAAGGAGTTAGTGCCATCCATGTACGAATGATGTTGCATCTGCTTCAGAAGTCTTATCATGGGATAATGAAGACTTATCTATTGTAGTTTAGTAACACTTTGACCGTGCTGGTATTGAATCAATGTGTCATCATCGAGATATTTGTGCTGAAGCTGTACTCTTTGATTGGGAGTACAATTTGATGGCTTCTTAGATGTTTGAGCATTGAAGCGTATATTCCTTAAGCATCGAATGTCGTAGGGGTTTGATTATCTCGGCCCTGGAGTTTCTTATGTTGATTAAGCATCCCTTTCGTTGCGGTAGTGGGATTCGAAACTTGTGCAGACCTCAGAGCTTTCTGATTTTGTGGAACACACGGACTTGCAGGAGAAACGCCCAAAGTGTTCTTTGCCATGTTTGGACATCATCTCAGTAATGAATGTTTCAGTGCTTGATTCAATGAAGCTACCATTCATAACGTCTTGCAGGGCTGCTAGCAGAATTGAGTCCCCATGCTAGGATAGCATGTGAGGAAATAAATGACATAGACATGGAATGAGACTTGCCTGAGTGCGGAACCTCTTGATGAATGTCTATGCATCTTTTGTTCTTGCTTCAACCTCATCAAAGTTTGAAGTTCCTCCAAGTATTATGATGATGGAATGTCTGTCAAATCTTCTGGATCAGAACTTTCTTCGTTGGAGAGATGTGTAACCAAAGGCGCTTTGTAAGTACCCATCTTTTCAGCGTGGATCCACGCTCGTCTGAAGGACATGCCATATCCTGGATCTTCCTGATTATGTGAAACTTGGTTTCTGTCCAGGTTGAACTTACGTTCTCTTTGAGAATGATGTATCCATAAGTATTTCCGAGCGCTCCTTCAAGGTCTCTGATTGAGATGGAGCATAAGTATCCTCTTGTCGAGTGATACATGCAGATCTGATGGTTTTCAGTGGAATGTTTTTGATGGCGGCTTCAGCATCGATCAACGTTCTTCCAAATTTGTTTCTTCTGAGATTGGTTGTGGTAAGCAGTCCCCAGTCGTACATCTCTTGGTCTGTGGCTGGAGGCTCAAGAAGTATTTTCGGAATGGACTTCTTGACACGATGTGGTTCAGTACTGTTAACGTGTCTCCCCTTTGTGCCTTCGATAGATAACGCAATTCACGTTCGACCAAGGATTGAACTGCCTCTTTGATAGGTTGTTCAGAGAGTGTAAAGGTTCTGACCGGGAGAGGATTCTTGCGTACTCCTTCAGTCCCCAGTTGAAGCTATTGTGGATCAACCTTCTCTTTGGTGACGTGCTTCAAAATATTGCAGTTACTTTCCGGATGATTGATAAATCTATGAAGGTGACAGTACCTGGGATTCTTAATTTTTCTTCAGTTGGCTCTGAGCAACGATTTGATTGCACCATCTTCAACCCAGACTTCTAGTAACTCGATCACTCCTTCATGAGAAGTTTGAGTATGTCCGATCATTTCCCGTTCGTTGATGCCGGGTCGAGGTTTGTGCAAGATTGGTTATCCTTCTGTGGTACTTTCGTATGATGAGGTGTTGGATGTCACATGTTTGAGCAGAAGCTTTCCTTTTGCCTCCTTGAGCAACAACGTTCATGGAAGGTTGGACATTGTACTGTTTGTTGATCAGGCGTCGGTTGCTCCGAGGTTCCTCGACCTTGTAGACTTTGCTCAATAAAGCAGGTGTAGTAGTCGCTGATCGTTTGGATGCTTCATGAAGTTCTGAGAAAGTGTGGAACCGGAGGTTTTCCAGCGAGGATGACCTGGATCATTCTGTTGATGCACAAGTCTGCAAGTTGCTGCTATGTGACGTTTGGGTCGTGGCAGTCCAAGGATTGAAACGAATAAGTATTTTCTATAGAAAGTATTAATCATCTCTCCCCAATCGGTGATACTTCCCGGTGCGATGTTGTTGTACCAGGTGTATGCTCTGCCTGTCAGAGACTTTGAAAATTCCTTCATACGGACGACATGTTGTGTTCGTGTTCGCCCAATAATTCCAGAAACCGAGAAATATGTTTTTGAGTATTGCACGTTCATAAAGAATGAATGTTGGAGCGGTATAACCTTTTGGAAGAGGAATCGTCTGTATGGAAGCAGGATATGAAGGTTGGTGAATATGGATAGATGATGCCTTATCTTTTCCTCGATCCTCAAAAAGTGCTCCAGATCTTCAAAACTTGCGGGTTCCATTGCTGGAGAATCATCTGCAGCTTTGCGGAACTCTTCATCATTTACAACAATGGATTAGAGAGATTTCAGGATCAGCAGTTGGAGATGTTTCTTTAGCTTTTCCTTTCTCGCGTTGAGGCTGAGTTCGTTCAGACGCAAGCTTGTCTGTGAGAGTTTTGAGATAATTGCACAGTTCTTTCTGAGCGGTAGCCATGTCATTCTTATTCTTGGCAAGAGTTTCTTGTATCTTCATGAGATCACCTGTGGTCGGTGGATTTTCTCTGACTTCTTCAGGAGATCCGCCGAAGAGTGGATTGTTGACGGCGCCAGTGATGTCACTTGTAGAGGTAATCACTAGAGCACCAGTGTTTGGAGGAGTAGTAGTAGCATGTTGCGCCGGAGGAGTGGTGTTAGCAGTACCACTAGAGCTTGCAATGTTAGGGTTGGGTGTTGAACCCGGATTGGTAATTGAACCAGACCTAAGACCGATCATCTTTGTAAGAATTGAGATTGTAACCGAGAGAATGATCTCCCACTGTGGTCGCCAATCTGTAGATGGGGCAAAACGATTTGCTGGTTTTTACGTAATTGAGGAGACGACCGTACGGAGGAGATTCCTTCAACCGAGCAAAATGTTCAACCTCACACAGATGCACCGCTGCAAAGGGGGTGCTTTGAATTCGAGAGATCAATCTGTAGTACTCCGGCCTAAACCAAGACAATGGCCGTTCCAGAGTAAATTCGGTCACAAGAGAGGATGGGTCGATCCGTAGGAGGGAAGATGAGAAATGTGTGGAATCAATGGTAATCAAAGATTGTAGGTGTGTTGTGAATTCTGAATATGATAAGTTCTGAATGATTGAAATTGCTCAGTTAAGAGTAATTGCTCAATTGATGAGTTGTTGATCTCGTATTGTCAGTGAGACGTGAGATTGTTGTTCTTGTTGTTTCAATCATGATTCAGAGACTTATTTATATTACTGGAATTGTAGTCACCATGATCACATGAAGTGTGACAGTTTATGGAATCAAAGACTGGGGAAGTGGAAATCGTGTTTGAAACCAGTTGCTCATCGTGCGGAGACTTGGTTAATTTTCCATCCACTACTTTGTTAACTCCTTCAACTGATTGCACGACTTGCTCACATTCTATCGTGTGTTTGAACACACGTGCCGTAGATCGCCAGACCAAAACCCTAGTTGATATCCCCCCAAGTGACACGATTGACGTCTCGTGGTTAGTTTAGTCAGTTGTTGACTTCATGATTTCGTGGGACGATGAGTCCATGTATTTACTGAGTTGAACATGATTTTATAAAATGTTCTGAAACTCATGAATTGAACGTGGGCATGATTCTCACGTTGATAGTTGAGGCGAGCAAGTATTGCTCTGATTTGTTGAATATTGATAGTTGAACCAATATTCCTTGATTTGAGCAAGTATTGCTCATCTGATGAATTATTGGTAGCGTGACCAAAATAAAATATTAATTAAAATACTGGTAGTTGAACCGAGTATAATTAATAAGAATACTGATCATGAGATCGTCATAAAATTATTAGTGTTTGAATCTGGAATTATGATCCTTGGACTCAGAAACCCTAATTTGATCAATTGATGATCAATCAATGGTTTATTTGAAAATTAACCATGGAATGAAGAAGGGACCGGCTTTATGGGACCGTGGGTCGATCATGTAGCTCCCGTATGCTCGTGTGAGCAAATACCAAGGCCTATTGAAGAATTGGTGATTGGTTGATGAAAGAATAATTTAATGCTGGTTTAATCATTTATTCGAAAAATACTCGTCTGAACCTTAGGTGATAAAACATAATTGATTATGAAGAGGTGAGGGACTGACCAAGGGGTCATGAAACCGGCCCTGGGTGGTCACGGGATCAAATATTGATTGTTTGAGCAATCCCCAGATTGGTTGAAACCCTAATTAACGCCCTTTAGTAGAATCGATGTAGAATTCTCATACGGAATCAAATTTTGATGGTCCGCCCCTCCATTATGTACGGAAAAGAATTTCCTATCTCCCATCGAGGGAATATTTAGGTTTTAAGATCGTTCGGGAGGTGAAAACAGCCCGAGAGTAAAACTCAGGAAGAATTCAAGAGGGACGGTATGATAGAGTTTGGGCCCAATATGAGCGATTGCGCGAATTAGGTCAAATTGTGAAAATACGAGGGACCGGCTCCTTGCAAGCCAAAGAGCCAACCTTGGTCGGTCAAGGTAACATGCTCACGTCACCAAAGTGTTCGTGTCTTAGTCCTGAGAATTTTGATATTTTCTGGCGTGCAGTTGAGCATCCATTCGAGAAAATATGACAAAATCAGGGTTTTGCTGAAACTGGGGAAACTTCATGAGATGAAGGAAAATAATTATAAAATAAAGGAATGATGAGGCGTGGGACCGCTGAGGCCAAGGCATGGCCGGCCGGCCAATGACCATGGTCTCGTGGTGCCTTTTCCTAATTTTATATTATTTTTCATGATTTTATGAAAATATCATGAAATCAAGGAGTTTGTTGAAATTTAGGAGTTTCCTTAAAGTGAAAGAGTTTCCATGGGATCAAGGAAGCAAATAATTTCAAAAATAATAAAATAAGGGCGTGTGGGACCGGCTGGGGCCCGGTTCCGTGCGTTTCCCTAATTTTATGTAATTTTTGTGTATTTTTCCATGATTTGAAGGAATTTTCATAATTTGAGAGAAATACCATGAAATCAAGGAATTTCATGGGATCAAGGAAATCTTAAAATAATAGTAATAAAATAAAGGGACGTGTGGGACCGGCTAGGGCATGGCATGGCCCCCGGCTTGGGCCCGGTCCCACGAGTTTCCCTAATTTTATATTATATTTTTAATGGTTTTGTGAAAATACCATGAGGTTAAGGAGTTTTCATGAGATTAGGGAAATAATAATAAAATAATGAGGAACCATGAGGTGTGGGGCCGGCCGGGATCAAGGCATGGCCGGTTGGCCAATAATCACGGTCCCACAATGTTTTTCCCTATTTTATATTATTTCCTTGGTGCGAAGTAAACACCATGAATCTGAGGAGTTTCCTCAAAACGAAGGATATTTGTTCAAGTGAAAGGATTTTCATGAACTCAAGGAAAATAATGAAAAGATATGATAAAATATAAAATCAAGTGGGATTGGCCACGGCACGGCCAGCCGGTTGGTGAGCCCAATCCCCCAGCGCCTTGGTCAATATTTAATTATTTATTATTTTCCTTCCTATTTGCATAGGTTCATCGTTTCGTCGTATTTTGAAATACTCGTTCGTGCGGTGATTGTTAGTACATCGTCGTTGAGTACACTTACACCATTTAAATCGGGGCTTACTCGGAGGTAGCTCAGACGCCCGTGTGTTGAATATTTATTACTAACCCATGGAATTCTCATTGGGAAAAACCATGGTTTGCGGTAATGAAATACTTTGCGAAAATATTTGAATATTTTCGGAAATTCAATGGATGAATCCAAGAATTTAGGAATAATTAAGTTATGGCTCTATACTAGCGAGCAAGTCGTGCTGGGAGCATTAATTATCCCGATATGAGCTTGCTTTGGAGCTTCATATCCTTTATATAGTCGTGGTAAACTCGTTGTTTGTATCCCAAGACGTTATCGCTCTATACTAGCGAGCAAGTCGTCTAGGCCAGTCCATCTTGTGATACTATATAGAAATAATTCTCAAGTGTTCAGTATTCATGAGATATGTTGTTGCCTAGCCGTGAGACTACATATCTACATGTACTCTGAGAGAAAGTATTCTCAGTCAGAGGTTTGATGAGAGACCCGTGTCTCAATACAGATATGCCATTGTCCAGCCGAGAGATTACATATCTGCATGTACTCTGAGAGACAGTATTCTCAGTCAGAGGTTTGATGAGAGACCCGTGTCTCAATACAGATATGTCGTTGTCCAGCCTAGAGACTACATATATGCATGTACTCTAAGAGACAGTATTCTCAGTCAGAGGTTCGATGAGAGACCCATGTCTCAATACTCGCGTCTGATTGCTGGATCAGAAGTTCATATAATTATGGGTTTACGATTTTAGCCTTTGTCGAGAATCCACCATCTACACTTTGTTACCAAGCTAACATTGATTGCAAACCCTGATTTGAAAGACTATATAAGGGTGAATTCTAGCAACTGGGAAACCTAATCCCCATACTTTACGTGTGATACTAGTTTGCATGCTAAGATAGAGTCGATTCTCCTTTAACCTTTGGTTTTCTTCTTCTAAAACCAGGTTAACGACTTAAAGACTTCATTGGGATTGTGAAGCCAGACCGATACTACTTTTGTTGTAGTTGTGTGATCTGATCTTGTTGTTTCTATTGTACGAGTACAATTGTAATAATTGGCTTGAGATTTATATCTTTGATAGGCAAGATAGAAAAGAAATCACAAACACTTCGTCTCATCGTTTGTGATTCCGCAATATCTTTTTTCGCTGCGTCGATTAAGATTATTATGAGGTGATCAATAATACTAGGATGTTCTTCGGGAATATAAGTCCGGGTTATTGATTGGTTCCTTGATTTATCAAAAGACGGAACAAAACTCATAGGTTTATTCGTGGGAGACGTATTTATCTATTACTATAGACTTTTCTGTGTGATACATATTTGTTTATTAAAGTCTTCGACTTTGGGTCGTAGCAACTCTTAGTTGTGGGTGAGATCAGCTAAGGGAATCAAGTACGTAGCATCCTGTGGTATCGAGGCGTAGGAGCATAACCGTACCTTGGATCGGTGTGAGATTGATTGGGGTTCAACTACAGTCCGGCACCGGTTAATTTGGAGTAGGCTAGAGTCCGTGGCGGCTTAATACAGTGTGTGTTCAATCTTGACTAGGTCCCGGGGTTTGTATGCATTTGCGGTTTCCTCGTTAACAAAATTCTGGTGTCTGTGTTATTTCTATTCCGCATTATATTTGTTTATATAATTGAAATATAACAGGTTGTGCATTGTTCAATCAATTAGAATATCTGACCTTTTGGGTTGTTGATTTAAATTGATTGACACTTGGATATTGGTCTTTGGTATTATCCAAGTTATCTCTCTTTGATAAAGACTTGCAGATTTCTATTTGCTTGAGTAAATATCAAATCGAGAGATTGAGATATAAACTCTTTGATATATTTTTTATCTAGATTGAGTCTGACTGTCTAGTTGATTCTCTAGAAAGTATATTGGAGTTTTTCCATACAGATTTCTAAGCGAAATATTAGGTGTGGTTGTTAGACCCCCGCTTTTTCAAATGCTTCCATGAATCTCAACGAACAATGGGCTCATCCTATCCATCGCCACTTGTAACAATTGATGTTAACTACTGGGTCTACGTTCCCTATCTCTTGACAGATCTTGTGCCACCTATCTGTGTATTCTCTGATCGTTTTTTTGAAGCCGACCGCTAGTGAGAAGAGTTTGCCCATTCCGGCGTTGAAAGTCTTGTTGTACATGTAACTTTCCAAGAATACTTCTGTGAGTCGACTATAGGAATCGATGGAATTAAGCGGTAGGTTATCAAACCAGGAAAATGTTGATCCTTTCAGGCTTGAGGGGAAATATCTACAGAGGACCACATCGTCTTGATCCCATTGGGCCATAATTCGATTATAGTAACTAAGGTGAGCTGCGGGGTCGCTGGATCCATCGTAACATTCAAAGGCTGGGATCGAGCATTTTGGAGGAATGGGGGCTCTCGCCAGGCGTGCGGTCAGTGGTGTGGTAACAGATTCCCTCATTACTTCTTCTAACCTTCCTCCTCCTTTCCTCGACTTCAGTTGCTTGATCTCCGCCATCATTTCCATTGCGAGAAAATGCTCGTCCCTCATAGCTGATCGTCCTGATATTCGGGTATCACTGTCGTAATAATCTGAATCTTTGGGCATGTAATCGGAATCGGTCAATCTATTCCCTCTTGCAGCACGTCAGTTCAATGGTTCGGGATTGTTGATGTTGGCCACCACCATCCTTCAGTCATGATTTGGCTGTGGTGCTTTGGAATTCGCCTCATCATGCTAGTTTTCTACTTCGGCGCTATGGGCGATCCTATCCTTGAGCTCTTGGTTCTCTCGTGCAAGTAGTGCTACGGCGTCTGCATATATCTTAGGATTCCTTTTCAACTCTTTGAGCTCTGCTGCTAGCTGGATGGAATGGTTTGATACCTGGTTCGGAGTTCCGACTTACGCTTGTCCACCAGCGGCTATAATATGATCTTCATCTACAGTCCGGATCAGAGGGATTGGTGGATCGGTGGGCAGGTCTGAAGCTCCATAGGTTGTGGTGCCGGCTGGCTCGCCATTAACAGAGGTTGGGCAGTCTGGAGCAGTTGATTTTGCTCGTCAGTGAGTGGCATCCCATAGACGGGTTGTTGCATCGTTGATTCTGCAACCCTTCTCGTTGTTCGTTAGCTCGGGTTACCACTACTGCTTTGGCGGCAACGGCTTTGGCTGCTGCCGCTTTGAGAGCCGCCGCTGCTATTGCATTGGCATCTAGAGGTACGGTAATTTCCGCTCCATCCTGCTTTTTGCTTGCTGCTTTTAGATTTTCACTCTTCTGTTTGCTGCGTGTTATGACCGGTGTTGTCCTTGGCGTTTCCTTTGACGCTGCCTTGGCTTTTCCTACATCCTTTGTTGTGTCCATGTTCTGCAAAAATAAATTGTTGGCAGGGAAGACATATCCACGTGGGTTTTGTTAGTAATGGTGATGTAAGAAAGAATGAAGTTGTATTTTTTGTTAGGCGTGAGCCAAAACACAACCATATTGCAGATTTGCCAGAGTGAAGATTATTTTGAAACGGAATGCACAAATCCGAAGATTTTTTCAAGAGAAACTATAGATCCGAAGATAGATCTAAAGATACCTTACGAGAGAACATAGATCCAAAGACATATAAAATCCATAAGTGTTGAATGTAAAGGAGACGATGATTTACGTGGTTCAGCACTAAGGCCTACATCCACGGGGGGTTTGGTTTTTCACTATGTATTAGGTAAGATTACAAATGATAGTCGAATGACTCTGAATAGGGAACGATGATAGAGGAATGTAAATAAAACTCATACTTACTCACAATTTCTCTCTTTCTTACAATAGTTCTCTCTCCTAAAAATTGGTCTGACCCCTTCTCCTTTGGTTGAGCAGGGTATTTAGAGACCCTTCTGTGTGGGCCTCTTTTTACTGACACCTTGGATACTTATCGTCTTGGTCAATGTGCCGATCCGATGAATACTTTCGTTATTCCCCGATGCCTCCAACGGTAATGTATTGCGACGATGGTGCACCTTCTTCTTCTCCATAGGATGTTTGACATGTATCCTATGTTTATAGCATTTAAGGCGGGTGGTTGGGCAGTCCGCACGTGTCAGACAGTTGCTGATGCAGCTGTCACTTTCTCATTAATGAGGCTCATCTCCTCCGTCCATCTCGGATCTGTCTCGAGATGATGAAAAATAACCTTCTAGGTTTTCTATGGTACTTCGCAGCGGTCAATGCATCAGGTACTCCTTAACTTGCCGATCATTGGATCTGTGTGATGATGGCTACGTGGCCGGTGGTGGTAACGCATGCCCCATGTATGTCTCGATGTGGCATCATCGTCTTGATGCTCACTCGCTCTATGATTTACACGTGTCTTCTTCTTGACACACGGCTGATTATTGATTATGCGTATACACTATACACCTTTCATTTTTAATATGAAAAATTGATTTTCAAAAAATATTTTTCCGGTTGCTAGTTGTCGTAGTCCTATGTTGGTATACAATGTCTGAAGAAGACCCTCCATGTAGAGCTCGGTATTTCTACTTGGTGGGTGAGTTATATTTTGCTAAACAGTTTTGTGACTTTTTGTTCTACGGAGTATAGGATTTGATCTTTAACTCTTTGTTTGAAAAGCATTGGTCTTAGTCTTCTTTTGCATACACTTTTTTCCTCGTTAATTTCAGCACCATACAGATACATTAGACGTGCAAATTTTAAAATGCAAATTTTAAACTTTTCTTATGCGCTTTCGTTGGCAAACTAAGATAATAATTGCAAGCTAATCCATAGCGAGCTGAAGAAAATTTTAAAACTCTGAGTTGCCTTGACTTCCTAAAAAAGTTAGATTCCTGCCTGAAAATCTACAAGAATTCAAGCTGCATATATATATTCAGTAGTTTTAGTGAGTTGAAGGCAATACTGCGTTTTTCCTATACCCCATGCTTTGTCTCGTGCTGCATACGTTCTATCGAACACAAAACTTCTTCCTTCTGCTCTTGTTGTTTTCAGAAATTGCATATTTTCCAAGTTCTATAATGTAAGCTTCTTTCGCATTGACACCTTCATAAGTTATGGCTGAGATTTCATTAAACACGATGATGAATGAAGATGCAACAATAAGAAATAGAACAAGTACTGATTAAGTTCTCATTTTCTCTTCTACTAATAATATTTTGATTTTCTTTGCTTTTCGGGTTGTCTTTTTTTTTTTTTGTGTGGTACTGGGACTAATTTTTAAACCTAATCACTCATAAACTTCACTCTCACCAAAAACTTCATTATGTTTTGAATGGCCCCTCCAATAATCAGTCTCCTCCCTAAAAAAATACTCTATTTGTTTTTGACAAAATGACGTTTAGAAGAGACTTTGCTTCTTCACACATTTTAGTTGTTTGTTGAACGTGTAAACACTCCCAGGTAGTATTCGAGTGGTAACTGTAGCTCCATTGTAACGTATTCTTCTTAAGGAGTTGTGGTCCTTCGACCAAAGACCAACTTCGTGAAGTTCTCCTTCAGTCCAGCAGATATTAACTGTTACACCACCACGAGCTTTCAAACCTTTCACACACCCACTTGCCCACTTATCGCGAGGTAGAGCTGGAAGCAGATTCAGGTCATCTACAGTACTTTGAACGAGCATTTCGGCAATTGCTGTAGAAAATCTGGCATACACAAACATAATCACAGAGTTAACTGACAAAAATTCACCCAAACATTTAGCAAGGTCTAATATTCGTCATTCCTGTATATTCACATTGCCGCTTACCCAAAATTGGCATCAATTTGGAATGGAGGGTGTGCAGTGAACAGGTTACTGTAAAGCCCTCCTTCATAGTCGCTTTCGTGATCTGGGTCCACCAAGTCGATCAGATGCTTGACCATCCGATATGCATGTTTACTGCTATGAAGACGAGCCCACAGAGAAGCTTTCCATGTTGTTGACCATCCTGGACCTTCCTCTCCTGTCCAACAAACAAGACGATACAGATAATGTTTCAGTATTCAGCAGTTTGATTTTGTTGGTGCACGGTTAATATATGGATCAGAAAGATCCCACCATGTCAATTATGTGGACTTTTAAGTCCTGACTGGAGCTCAATGACCTTATTGATTTGAAATGTTCTATTTTCTAGGTACATATATCAATAAAGTCTATAACCCAACTTTACCAAGTGAATTTTCTTATACTAAACCACAAACCTCTATTAAGAAGTGTGTTCTCAGCAGCTTTAGACAGGTCTGGAGTTTTCTCCACAGTTATTGAGTGCCCTGGAAACAAACCAAAAAGATGCGACACATGGCGATGGGTTGGCTCTGGATCCTGAAAATCTTCTGCCTGCCAAGCATGTTGGATACTTAGAATTGCCAAAGAGTAGTTAAGCAGATAGGGATCCGTACAAGTGGTTTTGTCTAACGTACCCATTCCATGATAGAGTTATTTCTAGCAATTTTTGTTGGGTAAAGCCTTGCTTGTGCATTTTTAACCTTTTGAACCAAGGCATCCTTAGTTTTTCCCAAAATCTGCTTATATGTGCAAAAGAAACAGAGCTAGTCAAATTTAACATTCCTGCTAGCGTTTTCAAACTAAGAACTTTGGCCTTGACGGACGAATAATTACCTCAGAAGCAGAGATAAGTTGGGTGAAAACTTCCCTGATGATTGACATGTCCATAGTTGTAGAGTAACTCACACTAGCAGTCTTGCCACCTGGGACAACAAATCTATGCTCAGGAGAAGTTGATGGGTTGGTCTCAAGAAATCCTCCTTTGCCTTCTATCAACCAGTCCAGCAGAAAAGAGGCACAACTTTCCATCAATGGATATGCCTTTTTTTCTAAAAATCCCTGAATATGCAAGAAAAATAAGCGGCTTACTTTTTTTAACAAGTTTCAAGGAAGATAATTTGAACCAACACTACCACTCAAAGTTATCAAAATTTCAAGAGGATAGAGCTAGAAATATCCTACTTTATCCATTGTGTAAGTATAATGCTCCCACAGATGTGTGACTAGCCATGCTCCACCCATTGGCCAAAATGCCCAAACAGGATCCCCATAGTCTGGTGATGTTTTTGCCCATACATCTGAGACTTGATGTGCCACCCAACCACTAGCTTCATAATTGACCTGTTCATATGGTTGCAATATATTGAGTCTTGTCAACTTTCTGTAAACAAATTGAGTGGTTCATCTAAAATCAGGGAAAACAAGAAGTTTGCTTTAACTAGATCTAATGTAGTTCAAGTTAGTTACGTCATCACATGTGCAATTATCGGACTTACGATTGTGTAAGAAAATACTATCTTTTACATGGTCTACCTGCAGTTCCAAGTCAGGAATCCTAATTTACGAAATTCGGAAGAGTCAACACTAATTACTTATTTTGCAGGACCACTCTCAAGACCTTTCATAAACAAGTACCAAGTACTATATTTGAGGAGAAACTTACTCGTGCTGTTCTACTTCCATTGACTGCCAGAGAGGAGATGTAATCAAACAAAGGTTCTTGACATTCCCGAAGATTACAAGAAAGGGAAGGCCAGTAATTCATTTGAAGATTGATATTCAGATGCGGTGCACCACTGATGAAAGATCATAAAACAACATTCATAAAGATCCAGAAATATAAAAGAAATGAAAAGGTTATAATCAATATAGAAAGGTAAAAACAATGTAGCACATACTCCCATGCTGGCTCAACATCCTTATTCCATATTCCCTGCAAGTTTGACGGCTGCGTTCCTGGCCTTGAGCAAGCAATAAGCAAATAGCGTCCATACTGAAACAGAAGCTCCACCATAGAAGGATCTTCATCAGTTTTGAAAGACTTTACTCTTTCTGCAGTTGAAACCCTATCATTCTCACCTTTGACACTCTTGGAACTCTTAGAAAGCTTCAGTGATACACGGTGAAAAAGACTCTGATAGTCAGACAGATGACGTGTATAAAGATCAGCATAGGAAATGTTTTTTAAGGAATTCATCTTATTTAGTGAGTCCGAAGTGGGATTCCTTTTAGAATCTTGAGGGTCAGTTAAAGGCCCACCAAACGAAGATGAAGCTACCAGTAGTAACGCAACGGAGTCTGAATTTTCAACCTTCAACTTCCTGTGGTCCAAAACGGATACCACACCTTTACCACCACTAATCTGCAAGCCAAGTACTGCAGAAAACTTAATGCCTTTTGGATCGTCATCATCTTTAGGCTTAATCCTCTTACCACGACAGGTTCCTTCCATGACAATCTGGTTATCTCCATTTACCAATGAGTGATGGTGTAACTTGCTATCTAGTGATACAGTAAATGAAAGACTGCCTGATTTGCTCGCAGAGATTTTTGTCACAATTACTTGATCAGGATAAGAGATAAAATGTTCTCTTGTAAACTCTACATCACCAACGGAATATCTCACTTTTACTGTTGCAGTGTCTAAGGCAAGTTCTCTTCGATAAGATTCTTCTGTATAGGACACGTGGGAATCGTCGAATTCTAACTTGATATCACCTAAAAGTTGGTAAACCTTCATCATTAAAGAAAAAATTGCAATTACAAACCATTGATAGGTAATCTCAAATACTTGAATCTACGTTCTCCAAAGTAGACACAACTTTTTTCTTTGCATTTAGTTATTAAAATTATATAACACTCAGACTGAAATTGAGATCATAGAACAGAGTTCAGAACCCAGGAGGTACGTAATCACATATAAACAAGAATAATGCAATGCCATAAAGCAAATGTATAACGTCCATCAGTGGATGCAGGCTAAATCTTTCAACAAGACAACCTGATTTGGCCATCTGAAGTTACAAATATGCCCTACCAGCTACCGACCTTCCGTATCATAAGGGCATATGAGTACTAAATCTAGCATTACATTTTGCCCCTATCACCTGCTACCTAATGAGTAATTCACGAATCTAAAAACTGATACACCCTGAACCAAAATTGAACCCATCCAAACATACACATTTATGAACACTCCTGGGAGATTATATATTCAAAAAGAATAATTACTACCATTCTTTTGATATATCTGAAAACTTCAATAAAATGCAAGTTCAGTCACTTACATCAGAAGGCTTATCCGACAACTGGAACGCAGCTTCTGTAGCTTTAACATATTCACCTTCATCAACGAGTTTCCTAACTTCCGCCAGTGCTTTAGGCGCTTCTGAGTTTGAATAGTCCAGTGGCACCCCGGTCCACAGTGTATCCTCTACAGAAAAATAATCACTTCATCAAACAACAAGAATCCTCAAATCCTTTATCCCTCCACATAAAAATCTAGCAAAATTAAACAAATTCAAGTACACACACATATATTGAGATCTCTGGGCTTATCCAATTCTCACAATAGACTGATTTAAACGCATGCATTCTCACAAATTAGCTTCCAAAAAATTACAAAATGTATAAACCAAGGTAGTTTGAACTTAAAATGACTAAATTTCACAGGCTAATTGTGTACTAATGTTGATATAGCCATACCATTAAGTTGCAGAGTTTCAGAAACAACACCACCCCAAACCATAGCTCCAAGACGGCCATTACCAATTGGTGCAGCATTAGTCCAATGTTTTGCTGGTGCAGTGAACTGAACTTTCAAAGGATCAGAAGAAGTAGTCTCTGAAAGATTTAAGCTTGGATTCCAAAAATCTATCTCTGTTGGTGGTTGAACCAAAACCCATTCTCCTTCTTCTTCTTCCATGATGAGAATCTCTCAAAACAGTAACAAAATCTAGCTAGAGATGGAGAGAGAGAGAGAGTGGGAAAACAATTGAATTTAATTCAGTGAGCAGGAGAGAAGATGGTGTTGACAGTAACAGGATATGGAGTGATGTATACTGCACTGTACAACATTAACTTTAAAGTTTTGTCCGTTATCATTTACACGCCACGTTTCGGTGGTAAAACCGTCGTTTAATGATGCAATAAGTCATGACAAAGTTAGTTATATACTCTTATCACTTCAAGATTGTCTGAGCCACTCGGGTATAATTTTGTTGCGCTACTTACCTAACTCTCATCCCGGACATGGTTTTAAGTTCAATCCTGTTATAGGGGCGGGCATGTTCCATTAGAGGGGCGGCAAGTGTGATAACAATGTCCCTCTAATTGGTTAGGGGATGTCCTATAGGGGGTGTAAATTGACTAATTTACCCTTTTTTGGTTGAAAAGACATAATTGTCCTCCCCTATTTTTAAACCTAATGAATCAGAAAAATCAAAACAGTTTTTTTTTTTCATCTTCTCTTCTCCTCCTCCATTAAAACTGAAATTTTCATCGTCCTCGTTAATCGGCAATTTGAAAAATTGATAATCGTTGATTGAAAACTATATTAGAGATGCCGAAGAAGAAGGTTGACGAAGATTAAAGTTAGTTTTGTATCAAAAATCAGGGTTTTGGAACAAAATTGAAATTGAAATTTTTGTGTTGCATGTGAGTAACGGTTGGTAATAACTCAAATATGAACCGTAACTGTAGTTTGGGTTGATGTTACGGTTCCTTTAACTCAAATACCAACCGTAAGTTCTTAGTTTTGAAAAACAATGTTCGGTTACGAATTTTATTTGCAACCGTAAATAGACTTACGGTTAGTGTCGATACTTGAATTACGAACCGTAATTCTTCCTGGATGTTTCAATTTATTTTTACGGTTTGTATTTTCATCACATTTATCAACCGTAATTGAGTTACGAATTGTAACTCAAACAACATTACCAACCGTATATCATCTTGTGTCTTAGCAATTTATTCGGTTCAAAAATTAGTTGAAATACCAACCGTAAGTCAGTTACGGTTGGTATCGATTCATTAGTTACCAACCGTTATTTGTTATGGTTGCTATATGCTGTCATGTTTCAAACCATAATTAGGTTACGGTTTGTACCGAATTTTTTTTTACCAACCGTAGCTGGTATTCCGATTGGGTTTTCCCCAAATTGAACCAGTTACGGTTGGTATTCGATAATTTACGAACTGTAACACAGAGTTACGGTTGGTCAAGAGCACAATTCCAACCGTAAGTTCTTCTGAAAATGTAAAAGTTTTGATTTTTTTACGTACTTTACATAATTTTGAGCGACAAAAAACTAATGGGAACTAATTTAGAAGTATAACTGGTCATTTTCAGGCTCTAGTTCTTCAATTTATTGGCTAATTTTTTCAATTGATTGAGATTGACCTTGACTTTGGGTTAAAACATCTTTACCATCTAACAAATACTCCATATTCGGATCTCCATCAAGAGGAATGTAGTATTTGTTTTCTCTATCATATAGAGATTCACCCATCTCAAATTTATAACTGGAGTCACTCATTTTGGTTGAGTGAATCAAAATCTAGGGTTTCACAAATATCAGAAAAGTTTTCTTTTCTTTACCTCTAATTTTTTTTTTTTTAAACTCTAAAAATCTGATTTTGATTTGTTTTAGAGTAAATATAAGTGAAATTTGATTATCAACACTAAACTAGATTATCAACACTAAACTAGATTATCAACACCAAACTATGTAAGGGTTAATTAGTCATTTTCAGTTTTTTTTATAAGGGGCACTTCAAATTACCATGTAATGACCCTTTTTGTCCTATTACTCGCCGCCCCTCTAATGGAATCCGCCGCCCCTATAAGAGGATTGTTTAAGTTTTAACGATCCAAGTAAATAGAAAAAGTGGTAAATTGTGGTAATTTATCCCTTTTATATCCTTGCGAGATTGGCGTATACCCAGATTAATTGGGGTATACCCATTTTATTCTCATCCAACTTAGTGTGATAAGGGGTGTCTAAAAGGTGTTAAAAGACCAAATTGCCCATAATAAGAAACCATGCCGGCTAAAACATATTCAAAAAAATTTCAAAATCTTTCTTTAAAACTCTAACTATACATGATGAGATAAAAAAAAAAAAAAAAAACGAAGAATCAAAACGGATCGAAAATTGGCAAGTATTTTTTGTCGACCTTGCCGACTAATATATAGTCGGCAAGGTATAAGGTTGAATACCATGCCGACTTTTCATCTCTGAAATCAGCAGTTACAGGGTCGGCACGGTATTCAACCTTATACCATGCCGACTATAATATAGTCGGCACGATATTCATCCTTATACCTTGCCGACTATAGTTTAGTCGGCATGTTATGAAATTAATACCTTGCCGACAAATCATGTGTAACACCTTTCTCTGTATGTCAAAAATCCTATAGTCGGAAGGGTATTTTTTGTCAACCTTGCCGACTATAAGGTAGCCGGCAAGGTAAGAAATCAATAAGATGCCGACTAGTGAAGCATTTACAACAGTCTCCTGTGTGTCAAAAATAATAAAGTCGGCATCTTCTTCATTCATCGACCTTGCCGGCCATAAGTTATCGGCATGTTCTTCATCCGCAGACCTTGCCGGCCAAAGTTAGTCGGCATGTTCTTCATTCGTCGACCCTGCCGACTTTTCATAGTTTCAGAACTGAAAGTTTTGATTTCTTCTTTAATTTTGAATATGATTTCATACATCAGCTTTGCAATTCCCTTTTTAGAAGTGTTTGGGTAGTATGTTTTCATTTCCGTTGCAAAATAAATTCTCAAAACAAATTTTCTTCATCAAAAATCTTCCCACATGAGTTCAATCAAAAACAAAATTTCATAACTTAAATTCATAAGTTTTAATCTACTTAATTAATTCATCTAAACTCAATTAATTAACCTAATCAGAATTTTAGTGTTAATTAAACGAGGGCATATTAGCCATTTAGAAAATATATGGTTAAGGGGTGGCTTGTTTTACTTCCAAATGACCCTATTTTGTCTTATTGGGTATACCCCAACTAATCTGGGTATACCCCAATCTCGCCAGGTTTTATATTGCCATATGATAGTTGCTAAAAGAAAAAGGAAAATTGACAGGTAGATTACGGTGTAGTTTTTTATATTTTTAACCTTGTTTTTAGATGTGGAATTGGATAGTTGTGTTGCAGATATCGGTTCCCGAAAACAAGCTTATCTCCAGTAAGTATGGTTTTTGTTGCATGGTTAACGAGTCACGAGGGCATATACACTGTTTCTTCCCCGTAATGTCATTAATGGTGCAGAAATTCTCGACGAACCGAGAAAAAAACAATGAAAAAAAAACGCCTCTCACAAGCCCTCCCCTGCACGTCTCCCGAGGAGCGGGACCCACCCCTAATATAAGAAAAAAAAAAAAAAAAATTTGTGAGAGGCGGTTTTGCCATCGTTTTTCTCTCTCGGTTCGTTTAGAACCACTGTTAATGGTGTTGTTGGTGGGACACTTTGTTTTCCTTGCAGATTTTACTCATATCAGTTAACTATCTAATCTAACGAAAATCATGTCAGGGAAAAAGGCATGTGCACTATTTAACCAAAAGGCTCAAAACGAAACTATTCACTTACTCCTCCCGTCAAAAATTTGTTCTGAAGCTTTGCTTCAACCATGGGAAATATGACTGGATCACGGGAAGTTCACGATTTGCAGCATTGTGCCTGGTCCTGTCGAATCATCACCTCTTGGGACTCCATTCTCGCGTGAATGAATCATGGCCCATTCCCAACCTCCGCCATTTATTTATGTTGTCTCCTGTGTTAATTAAGAGAGGACAGTATATCTTTAACTTTTGTATCAATGATTCTTTATGGACCGTGATATAAAACCATGCCAAAACCGGGTAGAGACATGGGAAGTGGGCCATGTCCTGCTGGTGATAATAGGGGGTCCCGCTTTTTAGCTTTTGTTAGTGTCTGCCCGGTTTTTACTTAGTTCATTTGCTCGGTACATTGAGAATTTTTGCATATACAGCCAACATGGGAGAAGGACGCACGCATGGCCTACATTGAAACCTAAGTAGTGATTTATTGCAAAAGCACTTCACTTTTACGAGTAGTAAAGTCAACATTCGTGCAAATGGCAGTTCATAAGTTTGATTTGGCGTTGTGGAGTTGGTTAGATATGGATACACCTTTTGGAAGAAATGCATTCTTCTTCTTTGTAAGGTTAACTAGTGGGGGTAAGATGATAGGACCATGGATTTTAATCATTTTATGATTCTTTGCGCCAAATTTTCATTTTACACTATTTTTCGAGTTTTTCCAAATGTTTTTCCTGGAGTATGCTAAAACGTTATCAATTTTTTTAATCGATCAAAGAGTAGATCGAAAGGCAAACAAGTCGTGTGCATGCGATTACAACTGAAAGAGGGCGCAAGCCCAATGGAAAACATGCGAAACAAAGCTACAAGTTTTCTGAGTGCACAAAGAGAATCAACAGAAGAAGATACACTTGAAGTACTTGAACATCAAGACGCAACTTGCAAACCAAAATGAATATCAATACCTACTATACCTAGTATCAACTAGTAGACTCGTCAACATCTATTGGAACAATTACCGAAATCCGCCTGCAAAACAATCACAAAGAAAAACCAAACAAATAATGTTATGGCTGAGTCACGACTAGGTCGCTCTCTTTAAGACGTTTCGCGGCTCTGCCCAAAATTGTGCAAACAGTCCTTCCATGTCGCGTCGTCCCCAGGATAAAACAGCCGAGTAAATCTCTTTCACAATCACTCTTGCACTTTGAGAGTATGTGATACTTGTACACTTCTATTTCTTGCTCAAAATCAAAATTATAGAAAAACAAGTGATAATCATACACTAGTTTTCTTTCTCTCTAAATTCTGGTTTTTCTTTAAAAAACTTCTAAAACATTAAAGAAAAAAACTCTATTAAATGTTTTTCCAACCAAGATATATTTTATAGTCAAAAGATCATAAATCGAGTTTAATGAAAACATTAATAATGATTTAATAAAAATCATTTACTCTTCTAAAATGAAACGGTAAGGAATTTATAACAAAAATAAATTTCTTTTATGAACATCATTAAGACTATTAAAGACAATTTAATAAAAACAATAAATGGAAATACATTTTCTGGTTTTAAAACATATATTTCCAACAACATCCTATATAACTAAACCATCATGATTTATCCTATATAACTAAACCATAGTGATTTTTTGCAAGATCACTAAACATTTCTTCACAATCATTCTTGAAGGAGGAAAGTCTAAGCACCGTAAAGAACCATACTCCAAAAGTTTGCTAGGAACTTTAGATTTTGAGAAAATTTTCCTTATTTTTTACATGTTGCTTTGGATTTTAAACTCTTATATCTTAAAATTGTCTCCCACGAAGATGGCATTTTATCTCTAAATCTTCCAACACTAACTGAGAAGTGGCTACCTCCTCTTCTTCTGTCAATCTAAGAAAGTTATTTTGAGTTTCAAAGCCAGGGAAATGGAGGGATCGGTAGATGAGGTGCTTCCAATGTCCGCAATCGGATCGACATCCATAAATACAACTTGAGATTCCTCAACTGAAAAGGTATCTTTTTTGGTTTTCCTCAATCTTTCCTTTTTCTTCTTAATAGTGACATTTGCAGCAATAACATCCTCATTTTCTTTAGCCACTTCCTTTAGTTTTGTTGTACGCCCATAAAACAAATGTCATACAATTTTGCAATAAGAACAAAATTTAGGGAGTTTTGGAAACTAGCACTTTGCCAAAAACCTTTTTCATTATCATCATCACCTTCACCTACCCGTACTCGATCCAGAACCTTTTTATCAAAACCAAACTTCTACTAGCACAGAAGCAACAAAAAAAAAAGAAAAAAAAACATAGCAAGAGTTGTGTTATCTACCTGAATTGGTTTACCGAAGGCCTTAGCCATTGTTAGCAAATTCTCCTTTGTCCAATACTCCAAGCTTAAGCCTGGAAATTTTATCCACACCTCGGCTAATGAAGTTCGCTGGTATTCCAGATTGAATTTCGGCACCCAATCTTTAACTTGCAAAAATTAATCAACCACCTTCTAGTTAACTCTTGGCCAAATAAGCATCTTATCTTTTTCATTGCCAAGCTTTATCACAAAGAAACCCTTTCCAATTGGAATGACCTTCACTGTACCTACGATTTTCCATTGAGATAATAATTGACAAGGATGAACCCAAGATTACTATTTGGGTAAGGAAGAAATATCATTTACCGGCAAGGGGGGCGAAGGCCGCGACAATTTTTTTTTGGACGAACCACATAATTAGTTTGCAATTCTAATTCACCTGTACAATATCAGATAGATAGACAAATAAAGCTTAAAACAATGACAATCTATAATACAAAACAGAAGGGGTTTTTGAGCCAGCCGGTCGGGTAATATTTTGAGAGACAAACGTTGCATCCGACCATCCCAGTCTCATCCTGGCGAAAGACATCTGACAGATGTAAGAGTTGTATAACCTATTTCATTATAAATAACATTAATTGGGTTCTTTCATAATTACGGTCATATATAAAAATTTAATACAATTAAAAATAACAATTAATACTTTTATCTTTAGTTATGATCTTACTCACAGGTTACGACAAGTAGTATTCTCCATCTACAAATCTACAAATGTTATCCGACATTTATCACCTGTTACAGCACGGGTTATTCTGCATCTACAAATAAAAAAAATAAATGAATAACCAAATAATTTTTCAAAATTAAGAATAGAAAAATTCAGTTAAATCCACAAAATTAAATGAAAACTAAGTTATCCTCCGGCCATTGAAGAGTTGTGCATAAAAAAACAATTTAGGGAAAATCCTTGATAACCAATTTTTTTTTTAAAAAAATCAAGCATCAAAAAGAATAAAATTTACAAATCTATATTATAAGGGACAATGGTTTTTTTTCCCTATGGACGGAGATCTACAGTTTGGACACATAAAGGATGGCCCAGATTGAGATACATATTTAAGTTATTCGGTTACATTTGTGGCATATAAAGAATGATCCAGATTGAGCTAAATATTTAAGATTTTCAATCCACATTTTAGGCATATAAAGAAGGGTCTAGATTAATGCACATATTAATTTTACTTAAGACAATGAATGTAGATTTTTAATGTCATTTATTTGGGAGTTATTCCTCCCATTTAATGTAAAACCGTTTCTTTTATTCTAAATCAACAACTCTATTCATCCTTTGCACAACTCTATTCTCAAGGTATGATTCTCTTTTGTTTTGGTTGATTGAGATAATTTTTGTTAGCTTTTCTCTTTAATTTTTGTTAGATTTTTCATCATTTGCACAACTCTATTTCCAAGGTATGATTCTCTGTTATTTTACTTGATTGCGATAATTTTTGTTAGCTTTTCTCTTTAATTTTTTGTTTAACATCAATGGATTCATGGTGCCTCGCGCCTAATATTTGTGTCATTTATGCTATTTTCTCTAGATAATTTTTGTTAGCTTTTCTCTTTAATTTTTGTTAGCTTTTCATCCTTTGCACAACTCTATTCTCAATGTATGATTCTATGTTGTTTTGCTTGATTGAGATAATTTTTGTTAGATTTTCTCTTTAATTTTTTGTTTAACATCAATGGATTAAGGGTGCCTCGCGCCTAATATTTGTGTCATTTATGCAGTTTAATTTATCTTTGTTACTTTTCATCAATATTGTATTTTGTTATCTCGATTTTTTTTTTCATTTGCAGTCAAAAGATACTCATCAGATATGATTGCTATCTATTCATTTTTATTCTTATGTTTGGTTCTTTTTCAATACCATACCATTTAATTTCTATTTTTTTACACTAAATTTTTTATTTTTCTCTGGACAAGAAATTGTCCAATTAGACTTTGACTTCTTCGGGCCAAAATCAGAGGATTTACATGGAGTGAAAATGACGAAGAAAATGATGGTTGGATTAGAGAGTACTCATACTCTTAACTTGGGTCGGTAAATAACATTTTTTTAACTGTATTGCTACTGTTAGAGAGTTCATACTCTTTGTTGGATTAGAGTCGTGTACATGTTCGTATCAAATGGATTAAAGTTTCTTGATTATGTGTGTATGTTATTCTTCAAATTTTTTGTATCATGTGAAACTTGAAATTACATTTTTTTCATATTTATAACCTTTTGATGGTTTACAAAGTGAGTATTTTTTTTATCTTAAATTCTTCATGCATAGTCAAATAATGGTTATATGCAGTTGACATCTAAAAATAGGTATTCTCTTAAAAAAGATCATTTAAATTCTTTATACATAGTCAACCATCTTGATAATATTGAAATTTAAGAAGCCTCAAAACAAGCAACGCGGAACTGGCTTATTGAAACTCACCTATAATCTTTCATTTTCTGATTTCAAGAGATTATTTTTAAGCAATGAAGAAAGCGGTTTAGGGAGCAATATAATAATACAATTTTTTTTTTCTGTGGGATGCGTCACTATATCTTTATGTGTCGGGACTATACAAATTTTCATTGCATGCATTTTATCATTGATGCAAATGAAGAGTTTTGGTATTCCAGAAAGGTACAAGTCTAATTTTTTCTAGAAGATGTGGTTCATATGCACATATGTGATTGCGATGACTAAATTGTCGAGTTTTTTTAAAGATTATCTTGGTTTAAGAGAGCTTAGTGCATAGGAACTCATCTACATTTTTCATCTAAAGATACCATGACTAATAATTGATCCATTACCTATCTTTTACTATGTGGATATCATCTAATACTTGAGCTTCTTTTATTTCATTGAAGATACCAAGTAACCAAAGTCGGTACAAATATCTTACACTTTATAGAAGTTGATTTAAAAAAATATTTTAATATTCAATTGTATTGCAATGTTCATTTTATGCTAGCAAATTATAAAATTATGGATGTTTTTCGTCTCTTATGTACTCTTAGGTTAAGGTGTAATATCAGTTCCATTTGCAAGTTTTCATACCATTCATATTTAGACTAGGTCTCTTATTTACTTCTAGGTCTAAAACGCATATGCTGATAAAGAGCAACTATCTTATACATGTATCATATTAGAGGAGGAGATTTCTTTTGTTTGGATATGCAATTTTATTTAACGCGAGTCTTTCACTACTTAGTTAAGACAATACGATTGTATTATTAATTTGAAAGGAAAAGCATATTTGGCATATGATATATGCAATATCATCACGCGCGTCGTTTTTCACCGCTAAGAAAGATTCAAGGACGCTTCGTATCACTAATATCCAAGGGAATGTTGTAGGATTTAATGTTTTACATTTTATTTATTTTTATTTTTTTGTGACGCTGTAAGCTGGGCGTTTATCTTATGTTAGTTTAAACCACAAATGTATAGTTATCATTCTTTATCAAGAGGTTTCATATTACAGTATAACGTCTCTCAAACCTAGAATATTGTATGGAATAATGACGTTTAATGGCCGTAAAATGACTGGCCGTAAATTATATTATCCCAACCAATTAATTTTTTTTACCACGAGTTCAAGTATCACTAATGTGTAACCATGCCAATTATACATTGATACAAGCACACAGTCAATATTCGTATTTTAAAACTGTTAGCGGTTTCAAAAATTAATGTAGATATAACACTTTTAAGGATATGAAAGAAGGATTCCCAACTCAGATTCAACTTTTTGAATTTCGAAAAAAGGATTACTAAACTTTTTTTAGCACAAAATGACAATCTATTTAAATGATGATTGAACTGCATTTGTAATTTGGAATGCAATCGACAAGTTACTTTTATTCAAACCTGGAATTTCTACGTGTTCCCTCTTGGGACATTAGGTTTTCAAGTTTGTTGGTATTATTTGCAACAACTATGAATGGATGGTTATCTCAATTACCATAAATGAAAACGGGTGCAAATCCCAGTGTACACACTTATATTGGATATCTTAATCACCAAAAAAAAAATACTTTCTGATGTATATATGTCAGTGTACATCCATGTGGACATCCTAATCGCCATTTAACAAGAAACCGATCCGGTTGATGTTAATAGTATCGATCAAAGCTTCGAATTCAGTTCGAGAAAGATTACAGTTTCCCCAGGGTTCCCACGCTTAGCTCTTGGTAGTCTCACAAGAAAAAAAATATCTAACCAACACAAAAACAACTCATAGCCCCGTGCCGTTATGGCACGAGTCATATCCTAGGAACGTAGAGTCCTATAAGAGGAACGTATCATCAAAGTATTGAATATATCAAGTGTAACACATCGACGGTTGTCCATAGTTTGGACATGTAAAGAAGAACCTAGATTGATCCTATTTTTCGCTTTGAGATTTTGATGAGATTTACATTTCAGCTATATAAAGGACGGTCATGATAGTGAAGCCCAAATAACATACCCTCTTAGTATTTCACTCGATTTATTATTCTATAAAAAAACGTAACGCATTCCTTAGACCATGCATCTCTTTTTCAATCGCCATTAACTCAATGCAGTGAATGTTTCGATAACTGAAATAGAGATGATGAGATTTCAAAATGATATCTTCGTTTTAGGTTTTCGGTTTGGTTCCCTTCTCCAACCCAAACCTCCCAACTTTTAAGTTTGATACACTTCTCTTCGAAAGGGGCTTCCTTTTTCTTCTTCTTCGTTTCTGTAGCTTAAGATTCCAAATATATGATCAATAGCATCAATCTACAGTGGCAGGTAAATGCCAATAGAATTTCTCTTGATTTGAATTGTTTTGGCATGTTTTAGGTTAGGGCTTGATTTGTATATCAAGGTTTAAGAATTAATCCTTTCACCAAATAGATAGGTAGTTCAATGTTGATTTAATGTATGATCAAATAGGCTATTACCATTATTCTAATTAGATAGATAGGCATGTAAATAATGTAGAGAATTCAGCTTCAATGCTGCACTTGATTGACATACTCCACTTGATGAGGTGAGAATTATGGAGAAATCCTTCTTTTTTATTGGGATTTCTACAATTTTCGTCAATTTAATTTGCTGAAGTTAAAATTGCTTTCTGATTCTAGGATTTTTCGGTACCTCGATGCGTTAAACCTAATGCGCTTAATATGGTTTGTGAATACATTCTTTCTATTTGAGACAGATTGAATGGTACAATATTAATTTGGATTGCTTGTTCCTTATGTGATTGTGGTTTCTTCTTGGAAGTTACTGATTTAGGGTTTGTACTTTGGGGATTTTGATGATCAACTGACTGTATCTATCATCTATCCATGTACTCTTGGAAAAAAAAGATGATTTTGCATTCTTACCAGGGAATTTGTGTACAAATTTGGATATTGAGGGTCCATGGATAAGTAGTTACTAAGCCATGCATTGGATGTTCAAGTGATTGTATGGTTATTAGATGCCAAGTCTATCCAAATCTGAATCAATGGAATGTAGTTACTCTCATATTTAAGCACTTTGCTACGTAAAATTTACAAGCTTCTCATTGTACTTACATTTACAAGTAATCCCCCCCCCCTCTTTTTTTTATATGCTAGGAAATATAAATGAGATTGCTAGAAGGGGATCAAAACTTGGATTTCGTTACTTGGGTCCGCCACACAAGTCGCGCATCATAAAATCGTTACTTGGTCCATTTATTCACAATATCTACAATATTTTATTGGAGGTAAATCCTATTTTCTTTGCAGGGAATTTTTAGATTCTATGACGACTTGGTTTTTGTTGGAATGATAGCATTTCAAATAGTGTATGGCTTATGACTGCCAGTGCATTGGGAGCAGTCTGTCTTTAGTTAATTCAAAAATGCACATGAAAGAAATATATATTGCTATTCTACTGCCAAAAGACTTTTGTATTAGTAATTGTAATTGAAAATAATTGTGTATATTTCTTTCCAACGACATCTTGGATGGTGACCTCTGCATCTTTGTCCTTCGAAATTACCTTTGCAAGGATTCCTAATAGTACATAATTTCACCTGTTTGCTAACAAATTTCTTCCTAACTGTCATGTGAATGACAGTTGTGCTTTATGTTTACATTTTTGCTGAGCATAATTTGCAATGGTTTGTCAAATTTTCTCTTGAATCAGGAAAATGCAAATGTGGTAGGATGAGGTCAAATCTATGCTACTAGGCGTGTTTTCTATTGTTATGCTCCATGGAGGTAGCAAGGAAACTTCTGCATCTACTGTGAGTTTACATCTTGAAAATTCTCTCTCTCTATGTATATATATGCTACAAACTCATGTAGTGTATAGGTAAAATTATAATATTGGGCGTGTTTACTTGGCTGCTTATTTGGTGTTATGGAGCTTGAGAATGTTTTCTCCATATCAACCGTATTGGTGTTTGTGTCAGCTCTAAGAATAAATTGTGTCATCTCTAATAATAAATTATGTCATGGCAAAGCAAAGATGTAGATAATTGACTTTAAGCTCATACATTTGTAGACAATGTTATGTTGAGTTGTAAATGGAGTTTCCCGAGATATGTTTCTTTCTACGTATGTACAAACTACAATTCCTGTTGACGATTGCACATATATTGTCTACAGATATACGAAAGATACCTTGCGTACGCGTAAGTGGTGCAACATAAGCGCTTCTGGCTTCAGTCCAGAAGGATAGGTGCTCGATTCACCCCATATTCATTCTCCCATTTATGTGTCTGCTGATAGAAAAGGTTGGTCATGATTTTTACTTGGAATATTGTAACATTTTTACACTTTAGCTAACTTGCTTTCATGAATTCTGTTTGGTCGTAACTAATTTATTGAATTTATTAATTTGTGTTGTACTTGACTTTGCATATTCGAGAAATGGGCTATTGTTAACAAGTAACATCGTAAGTTCTGCATTTTATGTTATCCAGATTACTAATAATCACTTGAACTTAAAACATATCTCGGAAGTGTTAATTGTAAGTTTGCACTTCCCCACATAGGTGTATTTTTAGGTGTAATTCAGGTGGGATTGAAGCTTCACTGTCTGCTTATAATATTTTACTTGAGTTAATGTTTTTTCAATCTGTACAATTTTCAAATAACCACGTCTATTGCATCTATACTGATTTCGATACTTCCGTTATTCTTTGTTTTTCTTTTACAGATAAATAGCCATCGCACCAGTTTGTTGTATGCAACAACCATTGTAATATGAACATGGCATCGTGCATCCATCACAATGAAGAATGTAACATCGTCTATTACCAAATACGAAGGTCAACAACATCATGGAGAAAACCTCTGTATGAAGGCAGCGCCGACTATAAATGACTGACATACACAGTCTATAAGAACTGGTGGTCGCTGACCATTATACTGTAACACTCTTTCATAGTTTTTATGAGTGACTTTTTCTTTTTAAAATTTTGTTGTTGCTCAACAGTCCTATAAATGTTATTTCGCTAATTTTCTTTCGTCATGTTATTGATTAAAAAGAGATTGATTATATCATTTGACTATGAGTTTTAGCGACATTTAAAGAGACAAGGTTATAGGTTTCATGTTGGCAAAATTGTTTTCTCATTTAAATTTTTTTATAATGCAAAAGTCGGTGTAAGCATTTTTTGTGAACGACAAATGGGAGATTTTATACGTTATTGTTGACATGTTCTTACTTTCCCTTTCCTTTTATTTTCTTCGTTTTGACAACAAAGATTCCCTCTCTTTTCCCTTTTTGATTTTTTGTGTTGCGACTAAATGGAGACTGTAATTGTAAATTAATTTGGCATTATATTTATTTGTCTTTTTATTGTCATTATTATCAAGAATTCTTCTTGAACCGCCAAAAAAAACTAACCCTAAAACGTATACTCATAATTCTCCACTTGGTGGGGCTCAAAAGTGCCCCCTTGCTAATCTCAAAGGGCTTGGAGTATATAATATTTTGTTTTTATAAAAATATATATGAATGTTTACCCAACAAAGCTTTTAGTTGGAAGCCGAGCAACAAGCTAGGTACCAACTCATTTTTGAATAGCAACACCCAATCTATGAAAAATAAACCTACCTAGGCCACAACCAGCGTCATTACTAACTAAGCAGTTCTTAAGACGCTTGAAAAAAACATTCAATTATATTGTTTTTTTGAGTTCTTCTAAACCAGTTTTGAAATTTAGAAAATCGATTTGATGGTCGATTTGGACATGGTAGGGTTGTTTTAGACGCTTCTTCAAAATAACATTTCACACTTCTATAAATTTATATATTTAGATTTATTTGTGAAAAAAATCTCTCAATTCAAGTTTCGAAGAAAAATTATAGCAAAACGTGAGCGAGGACCGTATCATGAGATAATCTCGATAGTATTGTTGATGTTCAGTTGAACTTAAATCAGTTGATAAAGTTGTTTATTAATTCGTGCCTCTTGACTCGAGTCCTATCAAGGACAACAAGCACTTTCATTTATATAAGTTGTCCATTAACAACAACAACTGCTCCATCGTACCAACCAAGAGTATCGGCCAAAAAAGAAAAAAAAAACAAGTTGCCCAACAAATATACCACAAACCTGATAATGCGTATGGATTAATCAGGTTACTGCAATTGGTATAGATAGCTCTCTTCGGTACTTATATAACCCGTCAATTTAAAAGTGAAGCATAGAGATTAACAATGGTAAATTAGAAATGACTATGAAATCATTTGACTTATAAACCTAACAAAATTTTGACAATGAATGGCTCCAAGTAAATGTCATTGCTAATAAAATGACAAGTTTGAATAGACATGTCTTCGACTAAGTTAACAAACTAATAATCGGCGATGCAGACAACAAATGGCAACCCGTGCCGTTACGGCACGGGTCGTATCCTAGTCATTTATAAAGAACAAAATCCTATATCATACCTAGAGGAGAAACAAATCAAAGCAAAAAATCGCTTGCAAATGACTTTGGTGATATGAAGACGTTTGGTACAAAGAATCACAACCGACATTTACATTCGTATGAATCAAACCCTTCAATTGATAAACATGTACAAAGAATCATAGTTATATAAATGGTTTTGCATGTTTTCTCCTCAACCAAGTACGCCACACCACAAATCTGATATATATATGAAATCACTAATATGCCCTTTCCGAAACTTTTAGTTGATATGATATGGAAAATCATAGAATGGATTAAAATTCATTCAGTTGATCAGCATCACCTGAGAATTTGAACGGTTTCACAATTTATGTGAAGTGAAAATCAAAGACGTAGTGGAGATCGATGAAAATTTGAGGGAAGATATTAGTTTTGAGAAAGTCAGTAATTTTAAGAGAAAGGAATTACAGACTCGCGTAAATTTCGGGCTGACATATCGTATTTATTTTAAAACCTTCTGTGCAGACCTTTTTCTTTTTCTTTTTCTTTTTTCCGTTCTAATTTTCCACATTTTAATTTTGGAATGATTGGGAAAGAGAAAGTATGGATAATTGTATATACACGTACAGACCATCCGAATTAATCCTAAAAAAAACACTAATACGAAATGTGCAAGATTCCTATAATTAACCAGATAATGCATGCTTAGTTTTTCATCATCAAATAGCAAATGAATTTGTCTATAATATAGTCTGTAAGAAAAACCTGACAATATAGTTTTTATTGATGTTGATTTTCATTGCTACAAGTTCACATAGGTCAAAATAAGTCTTACTATGATCATTATAAGACATTATTATTTTGGTTCATGTCGTGCCGCTATGGCACGGGTTATTTCTAGTTAGTAATAAAAAGTGATTAGAGAAAATTTTTATAATCTATGAAAGAAATATGGGAGATAATACGTAGAGAAGAAGAAGATTTCTTTGCTTTTAATAAGATTCAAGGTTTTAATTTCTATCATGCGGGCTAATTATGACATAAGGAAGAAATTTACATTGACTAATTAGACTCATCGACGGGCTAAAACACAAATACTAATAGATTACCCATACAAAAAAAAAAAATTTTGGCTAGAAATAGGGACGGGCAATAGCTCAGGTTAGCCCCTTGCTAGGCACGTCCCTGATAATTGATCTCTAGTTTTTTCCAACTTAATCTTGCTTAGATCAAATCTTCCAATTAGGATAAATTTCCATTGGTATAAACCTTTCGTGTACATACTGTTAGAGCACTGCTCGGTCGAACTCGCAAGCGTTGCTATCTCAAGCTTGTTTGTCAAATTTAGTTGCCAAAACTATAAGTCTTGATTTCTAGTCTACTTATAGCTAAGTCTCGGACTAGGATAGAAAGTGTAGTTGAGCTCTAGACTCCACGACGTTCATCATCCAAAGACGAAGAACTACTCAAGTAACTGGTGGAACTTCATCGACTAAAAGGTATATGGATACTTGAACTTATCTATCACTCAAAAGTCTATCTACTCTATCTCCTATCTTGAGACAAAAGTCGTATTGCTATATAGACTTCGATTATACACATTTGCTATTTCGAGCCGAGTTTATCTCGCTTATCTATTTTTCGAAATATGTGTTGGTAAGCTTTCGATTTGGCCAAGTTCATCTTTACAAGTGACGAAAGTCATGTTGGTTATTTCAATATCTTGAAAATCGCTTTGATGAAAAATAGTGTGTGAATAACCTCTATTTAACATCCTCTAAGAATGTTTCAATGATTGAAATGAGAGTTTAGAATATATAACTTTGAATGGATATAAACATTGTATGTGAACTCATACTTGTGTAAGTCCAAAATCCTTGAACTAAAGTATGCGTACTTTACTGGTTCAGGAAGTCCGGAAGCTAAGTCCGCGTACCTGTACGCGTATTGCCGGAAGTTCACAACCCGTGAAATTCTGTTGGAATTTTTGAACTGAAAACAAACTCAAACCGGGTACTTAAGTATGCGTACATGTATGCATACTTGAGTGGGTTATTTTCTGAAAACGGTTTATTCTTGAACTCAGACATATGTAAACTAAGGAATGCATATTTGCAAACCATGGCTATAATGTTCATGAATCGATTCGAGTGAATCAAAATCGTTTTTGCTTCGATTGTGTCTTATATACTTCTATGAGACCTAAGCAATTGAACAACTCTCTAACTAGTTCTTTTGAGTCATTTGAACTAGTTATGGTGAAGATGAATAAGGTTGATATGAAAGTTCTCATATGGCTAACCTTTGGTTAACTAGGTGTACACGTTTAGGTACGGTTACACAAACCTAAATGAGCGTGCATTTCATTTGTGTATAACAAGCTAAGTTAAATCTAAAGGTTGAAAGATATTAGCTTGAATCTAATCAGGTTTTATCTAACGGTGAATATTGAATGCTTTTTACCAAGGTAACTTAGATTGCAAACCCTGATTTGGAAACTATATAAAGGAGAACTCTAGCAACTGGGAAACCTAATCCCCACACCTCCTGTGTGATACTAGTTGTAGATTCTCCTTTAACCTTAGGTTTCTACCGAGACCCTATAGGTTAACGACTTGAAGACTTCATTGGGATTGTGAAGCCAGACCCAACTATTTTCTCTGTAGTTGCGTGATCTGATCTTGTTGTTTCTATCGTGATTGAGTGCAATCGTAAGATTGGCTTGAGATTGATTTCTCCGATAGGCAAGATAGAAAAGTAGTCACAAACATCTTCGTCTCATCGTTTGTGATTCCACAATATCTTGTTTCGCTAGTCGATTAAGATTATTGTGAGGTGATTGATATTTCTAGGCTGTTCTTCAGGAATATAAGTACGATATATCAATTGGTTCCTGTTCACCTTGATTTATCAAAAGACAGAACAAAACTCGTAGGTATTTCTGGGAGACAGATTTATCTATTCATGTAGACTTTTCTGTGTGATACAGATTTGTTTATTAAAATCTTCGACTTTGGGTTGTAGCAACTCTTAGTTGTGGGTGAGATCATCTAAGGGAATCAAGTGCGTAGTATCCTGCTGGGATCAGAGACGTAAGGAGCGCAACTGTACCTTGGATCTGTGTGAGATTGATTGGGGTTCAACTACAGTCCAGACCGAAGTTAGTTTGTAGTAGGCTAGTGTCTGTAGCGGCTTAATACAATGTGTGTTCAATATGGACTAGGTCCCGGGGTTTTTCTGCATTTGTGGTTTCATCGCTAACAAAACTTCTGGTGTCTGTGTTATTTCTTTTCCGCATTATATTTTGTTATATAATTGAAATATCACAGGTTGTGCATTGAATCGATCAATTGGTAAATCCAACCTTTGGTTGTTGATTGAAATTGATTGATACTTGAACATTGGTCTTTGGTACCGTTCAAGTTAATTTCTCTTGTATTCAATTAGACTCGCAGATTTCTATTTGCTTGAGTAAGTATTGAATCGAGAAATTGAGATATAACTCTTTGATATACTTTTTATTAAGATTGAGTCTGACTGTCTAGTTGATTCTCTTAAAAGTATATTGGAGTTAGTCCATACAGATTGCTAAGCGAATTATTGGGTGAGGTTGTTGTACCCCCACTTTTTCAATTGTTATCAGAGCAGGAAAAAACTATAAACCTTATAAGTTTGTGTTTATGATCCTTAAAAGTTTACTCTTATGGGATTTTTTTTTGGAAAACTTGCTCTTGGCATCTGTAACGCACGCCAGAATTCCTTAAAGATTGTTCAGAGATTATTATGGACAGAACCTCCGGTTTCTCATAATAATCTCATTCCATCTAAGACCTTAGAGAAGTAAGATGATGAGAAACAATCTAAAGGAAAAACTAAAAAGAAAGGAAGGTTGAAAAAAACGTTATTTACGCTCAAAGATATGGAATCTCACTAGATTAACTCTTAATCTTTTTGTGGAATACTGATAGGATCCGGAGATTGCCTATATATAATAACCGCAATCGCACGGTGTCTAACTAGTAGACAGAAGCAAGTACGAGTCGTTCCCACGAAGAGCGGTGGAAATACTTTAATCAATAATTCTGATCGACTAACCATAGATGTTGTTTTTTGATTTTTTTGAAAGAATTAAGGAATTAAAAGAATGAAAACAAAAACTCAACTAAACTAAAATAAATACGATAAGAGAGAGCGCCGGTAACCAAGGTCAATGGATTCCAAAACTATTTCTAATTGAGTACCGAAAAGAATTCGAATTCCAAATATGAGTCTATATCTTTGTTCAATTGCAACACCTATTATTGGTATAACTTCTCTAATATGACTTGCATCTCCTAAGTATAACCCATCAAAGTATTCCAAGCATGGGCTATCAAATTATAATGACAATAAAATTATTGAAAAGATAATTAGTAGGTTCACAATTGTTATTTGCGTCGTCTAAGCATAACCCATCAAATGATTTAACCTAAGAATGGATTATCAAATACTATAACAAATTGAATTGCAAAACTATCACATTTATGCATTTAGGCTTTTGTATCGTACAAAGTCGGTGATACAACAACATATATTCTCTATAAAATCAATAAACCATGATTATTGGATGTCAAAATTCAATTCACATAGCCTAATACCAAATTAATTCGAATTTATTTTATAATGGTCTATGCTTAAAAGTAGTTCTGTCCATAAAACCCTAGTTATAAAACAATCTAGCAATATATCGAAATGGGTTTCTCAAAACCCATAAAAACGAATAAGTCAAGATAGAGAGATTAAACCAAAGGAATCGTAGTCTTGTCTTCCCTTTCTTATGCTATGATCTTCTATAAACACCTCCGCGGCTGCACTTTTCTGTTCTTCTCTTGCTTGCGGCTGTGTTGCCGACTGTCGCCTCCAAAAACCGGCCTCCCCTAGTTTCTCCATTCGTTTCTCCATTTGTACGTAGTTACTGCGAGTAGTTTGACTAAATCTAGCAGAATTGCCTAGGCCCAGTCCAACACCGGCTTGAATTCAGCCCACTTCCAACACCATCGTTCACAGAATACCATGGCTCAAGCAATCAAACCCCATATGAGACCCTTCAACTTCTCCACCCAACATCGTTCTTTTACTCGAGCCAGAAACCTCTCCAGTCAACACTCATTTATTCTCGTGTCTTCTTTTCTCTGCCATTGACATCATCCACTCTACCATTCGATTCCAACCTCAACAGCAGCAACATTTGCAGCAGCTTTTCCGCCATAACACATCATTACTCGACTTCTATGAACTGTTTCCACTGATGTCTCCGGACCGAGAACTAGACTCCATGGGACAAAGATAGAACGGTAGTCAAGAGCACCATCCTTCTTTCCCAAGCCAACTCCACTGAATTCGACCACCACTGGCACCATTACGTGTATCACCAGTTCTGTGTCGATTTTGAACTCAAAAACTGCTTCTAAACCTTCATGCATACCCACAGGATTCATGGCTATCACCAGCTTCTTGTCTCGCTGCCATCTCAGCCACAACACCACGACTGCAAACCGATTCTGACCATTACCAGTCACGTCAACTCTCCATGCAGCGGCCATTCATTTTCTGACCATCTAACCAATCTTTATTCTCTGCCCACTTCAGTTCCTTCCCAGACTGACCACAACTCCAGCTATCTACCTGTAGTATTCACCACCAGCAATACCTTTTATCATCTCTGCCAAACATCGCAAACACAGCTTATCATCTTTAATATCAATCCCAGCAGCGAGATTCATCATCATTCTGTCGAGAGTATCACAAACGGACTTAATATCTTTGGAACTGTCAACCACAGCTCAACATCAACAACTCCGATACTGCCATACTGGCAGCAAGCCAAACTCAGTTCATTATCACCGTTGGAGTACATCCTCAACTCCGGCCACAAATACATACAGAACTCCAACTTCGCTGACCCTGGTTTCCATCGTCGCAATTTACTCTACCCAGCACCATTTCAGTTACGAGAGCAAAACTCTTCTGAGCAAACACATCTCGACCACCAACTTTCTCGAACTCAACCACGACAAAAATGACTAAGCCAATACACCAACAAAACTTTCTCCATTTTCCAGGACTTCTCAATGCATACCACTTACCCACGACAACGACTTATCCACTCAAGCTTTGTCACGGCAACAACTTCCATCGAAGAACCTTCCTCTACTGAATGTAGCACTACAGCCATACTGCCAATCTTCCAACTGAGAACTAGGAGCTGCTAAACTCCGTTCCAAACCACATTCCATTCGCATATGCCGAATACAGACCCTACTTGGTTGCTGCAACTTCATGTCTCATTCACCAACAGATGGAAGAACGTCAGCTGCTTGAAACCATATTTTTCTCGCGATCCAAACACCATTATGTAGAATAAGAAATGAGAACTTCTCTTGTCGTGAGAAACAATGATTCGTGTCATAAACCCAAGATGCAAACGCGGTCATGCAATGGACACGTCCCATTTTCCCCTTTTAACCACAGATGGGATTCACGTTCTTGAGTTAACAATGAAAATTGTTTGTTTTTTTGCATAATTCTATGGCCATAGTTGTTGTCTTAAGCCTCCTTGTCCAATTCACTTGTTAACTTCCAGTGGACATCCTTTTGGTGCCGTGAGTAATATAAGCGCTGCTGATATATAAAGAAAACCAGGCCAGTCTCAAATTGTCATTTTTATCAATTAACTCCCATTTTAGTCGCTTAATCTTCAACGAGAGAATTCGTTTGTATTTCCTACAAAAGCACTAAAATAGAGTCATTAGCCAAAATATCGAGTCCTAGCCAATATAAATATGGGTGTAAAGTGTAGCACTTTCGTGATTATCAACACCCCCACACTTATATTTTGCTAGTTCTCGAGAAAAATAAAGAATTGACCCGCTACACAGCTAGTCATATAATAAGAGAGAGTTAGACCCGCAACACAGCTGGCCATGACAAATGCCATAAACAAGACCCGCGACAATTTTTTTTTTTAGATCTGCTACACAGCTGGTCATAACATGCAAGAAAAAAGAAAAGACCCGCTACACAGCTGGTCATAATCCTAACAATCACAGTAATAATATTTTTTTATTTTTTTATTTTTTTTTTTAGACCCGCTACACAGCTGGTCATATCATATTTTTTTTTAAACCCGCTACACAGCTGGTCATATCATTTTTTTTAAAACCCGCTACACAGCTGGTCATAAATTGCAAGAAAATTCCTGCAAAAGAAAAGTAAAAAGTTAACCACTCCCCCACACTTAAACATTACATTGTCCTCAATGTAATTGAGTCGTCCAACGTAAAAATTAAGATGGAAAATTCATAATATGGAAAAAATAAACGAAAAGATAAAAAAATAAAATAAAATAAATATACATACTGGGATGTACAGAAATGGATCCCCAAAAATTAACAGCCTGAAAATTTTGGGATCAACCCAAAATACAGTATTTACAAACGACAGCTTCATAATTATGTTATGAAAATATGGAGACACTGAAACTGTCAGAAATAGAGGATTACCCCCAAACCTAGTTTTTGCAAAGGATATATCGTCAGTAAAAAGAATTACCGACTTAAGTGGTTCACTGGGGATGGGAACTAAAACGATCTGGGAGTCATGCACAGGCAAAGAGAAATCACGAGATGCAAAATAATCTAGTAATACTGGAGAAGCACGCAGTTCTAATCCAAAACTAGGAATCTTCTGAAAAGTTGTGCTAACAATTCTAGGTATATTAACTTCTCCACTGGGTTTGTGACCCTGTACTAAATCATCATCATCAACCAAGGAATCAATAGGAATATCACAATAAAGATGATAGAAACCTTATAGATAGAGTGTAATGTCTCTAAGTCGTTAGACTTAACTATAGTTTCCTCTGAATTAACACATTCTTCATAAGCATAATTGTTATAGCACTGATATGTCACACCATCTAAAAGAATGGTGTCCTCAATCCTAAACTCATCCTTTTGAATAGGCGAGTGATCATTAACACGATCAGGAGTTGGACTAAATACACCATCTTCACTTGGTATGACAATGTCTCTATTCCTATGATCACAACTATCAAGTTCATCATCATTCTCCATACACATTGATTCATTAGCTAAAACGGTTTCATCATAAATATCAAGAGTATTAGAAAAATTAAAACTTGTCTCCTCGGTAAGACCACAATCTTTTACCGACTGCGTTAGTTGAGCAATCGATAAAGCATTTTTTTCAGCAAGTTGAGCAATATAATCGTGGCTTTTACTAAGCTCGGCAAAAAATAACTCATTAGATTTGGTCTGTTCAACAATATCAATATTGAGGCGTTCTAACAAAGATAGTTGTGATGCAGATTGGTCAAAGTAAGATTAATCATCTCTCTCATACTGTGACGGAGAAGTGTGTAAATAATAATTGGAATCAACACATTGTGGCTCATAATCAGGGTAAGGTTGGTAATGATCATAACCTTCACAAGGTCCGGAATGATCATATGATAGACGCATTTATGTGTCTATTTTGATCTCAATTATGTGTATTGTTAGTGCTTGATTTTATACTTATTTGATTATTTTATGTTTTTGTAGGTGTTTTTGGAGAAATAAGCTTTTGCGGGAAAATTGGCTCGAAAAGTGGTATTTGCGCTCGTGGGAGAAAATTACTATTCGGACTCTCAGTTTGGATAAGGGGCACCTCAATTACTAAGGGGCACCCACTTGCTATTCACACTCCAAGTGTTATTCGCACCCCAATCTGGTTAGGGGGACTTCTTCTTCAACATTCAAACCATTTCTTTTGGCGGGAAAGTTTATTATTCACGGGCAGAATTAGGGTTCCGATTTTTGACAAGTTCTGAGGATATTAAATCAATGGATTCGGTTGGATTGGACTTGCATTTAGTAAAAAGGCCTGGTATGGTTGATGGGATCGATTGAAATGGGCTGGATAATCAGTTCTCAATGAAACGGAGGAAGAGGATGTTACGGGATAGTTGGTTGAAGATTTGGACGAGATTGAGCCGGAGATTTTCACGGTAATGATTTGGTATTACCCTGTTACATCAAAACAAGACTGGTAGTAGTCCCAGATTCGATAAAAAAAGAAAGTTCCATCAAATCTCGAGAAAACAGAGCAGTTACCATATCTCGGGTTTGTGGATTTGTTTAGGAAGGTGCGTGGTAAAACTGGAAGTTTATCTTCTCTGATATGTTAATATCTATCTTAGGGAAGAGTTTGGTGTCAATCAGAACACGCGTGAAGGTGAAGATAAACAAGGAAAATCCGTGACTTTGCGTGGAAGAAAAGAGATGGGTTGAGAAGATATTGTCGGGATTTATTCGACCTGTTGTGTATAAAAGGAGTGGTTCGAGTCCAAAATAGGGTAATCGGGAGTTTGGGGTGGTTGCTGTGAAGAAAGTAACGCTGCTGAGGAGAAGTAGCAGCAGCAGGTGAAGAAGAAGGAGAAGGGTTGTAGACGACACTACAGAAGTGTCATTCTCAAGAACCCTAATCTGAAGAACATTAAGCAACAAAGAACAGTCGCAGATTCTGCAGCAACAGAAAACTATCGTTCTCTCCACAGTCTTATTCCTTTGTAACAGTGAACTCTGTAACGCCAAAACAAATACAGATTGGCTGAGTTATATAATTTCTTCAATAAAAACACCTTTTGAGCCATGATTTATTATTTTGAGCGTGTTTTTACCATGAGGAGCTAAACCCCAACAATGGGACAAAGGAGGAAGCCATTATTCATGCATGTGGTAATTCTATTTATTTCTTGTATGACTTTTTGCACTTGATTTAATTGTATTATGACTTTCACTAATTAGTTGTGATTTCGTTTGATGACGTATACTTAGTTTTAGTACTTTTGATGCGTCATGCTTGTGATTTACAATTAATCTTTTAAAAATCTACATTGGCGAAGATATAGAGTCAATATTTTATGAGCTATAATTGTCTGGAATTGATAGTTGAACCACTTGAATATGAGAATTGATGGAATCTTGAGTCTCAGTACCTCTCGATATTTGTGACAACCTTGTGAATATATTTTCTTTGTTTTTAGAGTTTTCTTAAATCAAACTTTACAAGCCCGAGTTGAACGAACTTTTACTACCAATTTCTACAACAATTTAAAATCACATCATCATACCTATGAAAATAATTCCAATCATTATTTACACACTCGGAAGATTCTTGATAATGAGAAGGTGCATATGCATACTCCTCAATTGAAATATCAGATGACTCATCTGTATCAACTCTTTTGGTAAGATTCCAAAAAGCTATAAAAGAAGTCAACTCGCTGGAAACCATTATACAAAGTAATTCTCAATAACTCACCTTGCAAAAGCTTTGCGAGAATATCAAGTACTTACTTTAGGCCAGTTGTTGACTCCAATCGCCACTCTTCAAACTAAGGTACCTATGAAAAATCAAATAAGCTACGCAAAAAGAACTAAAAGAAAATATAAAAATAAAAGCAAAAATAAGCTATGTACAGAAAATAAAATAAAATAAAATAAAAATAATAGTTATGTCCAAAATACAAACTACAATATTCCACAACCGCTCCCCGGCAGCGGCGCCAAAAATTGATAGGATCCGGAGATTGCCTATATATAATAACCGCAATCGCACGGTGTCTAACTAGTAGACAGAGGCAAGTACGGGTCGTTCCCATGAAGAGCGGTGGAAATACTGTAATCAATAATTCTGATCGACTAACCAAAGATGTTGTTTTTGGATTTTTTGAAAGAATTAAGGAATTAAAAGAATGTAAACAAAAACTCAACTAAACTAAAATAAATACGACAAGAGAGAGCGTCGGTAACCAAGGTCAATGGATTCCAAAACTATTTCTAATTGAGTACCAAAAAGAATTCGAATTCCAAATATGAGTCTATATCTTTGTTCAATTGCAACACCTATTATTGGTATAACTTCTCTAATATGACTTGCATCTCCTAAGTATAACCCATCAAAGTATTCCAAGCATGGGCTATCAAATTATAATGACAAGAAAATTATTGAAAAGATAATTAGTAGGTTCACAATTGTTATTTGCCTCGTCTAAGCATAACCCATCAAATGATTTAACCTAAGAATGGATTATCAAATACTATAACAAATTGAATTGCAAAACTATCACATTTATGCATTTAGGCATTTGTATCGTACAAAGCCGGTGATACAACAACATATATTCTCTATAAAATCAATAAACCATGATTATTGGATGTCAAAATTCAATTCACATAGCCTAATACCAAATTAATTCGAATTTATTTTATAATGGTCTATGCTTAAAAGTAGTTTTGTCCATAAAACCCTAGTTATAAAACAATCTAGCAATACATCGAAATGGGTTTCTCAAAACCCATAAAAACGAATAAGTCAAGATAGAGAGATTACACCAAAGGAATCGTAGTCTTGTCTTCTCTTTCTTATGCTCTGATCTTCTATAAACACCTCCCATGGCTGCACTCTTCATCTTCTCGTTCTTCTCTTGCTTGCCATGGACCACCACCTTGTGTTGCCGACCGTCGCCTCAAAAACCCATCTCTCCCCTAGTTTCTCCATTCGTTTCTCCTTTTGTACGTAGTTACTGCGAGTAGTTTGACTAAATCTAGCAGAACCTAGGACCAGTCCAACACCGGCTTGAATTCAACCCACTTCCAACACCATCGTTCACAGAATACCGTGGCTCAAGCTATCAAACCCATATGAGACCCTTCAACTTCTCCAGCCAACATCGTTCTTTTACTCGAGCCAGAAACTTCTCCAGTCAACACTCATTTATTCTCATGTCTTCTTTTCTCTGCTATTGACATCAGCCACTCTACCATTCGATTCCAACCTCAACAGCAGCAACCATTGCAGCATCTTTTCCACCATAACCCATCATTACTCGACTGCTATGAACTGTTTCCACTGATGTCTCCGGACCGAGAACTAGACTCCATGGGACAAAGATAGAACGGTAGTCAAGAGCACCATCCTTCTTTCCCAAGCCAACTCCACTGAATTCGACCACTACTGGCACCATTACTTGTATCACCAGTTCTATGTCGATCTTGAACTCAATACTGCTTCTAAACCTTCATGCATACCCACAGGATTCATGGATATCACCAGCTTCTTGTCTCGCTTCCATCTCAGCCACAACACCACGACTGCAAACCGATTCTGACCATTACCAGTCACGTAAACTCTCCATGCAGCGGCCATTCATTTTCTGACCATCTAACCAATCTTTATTCTCTGCCCACTTCAGTTCTTTCCCAGACTGACCACAACTCCAGCTATCTACCTACAATATTCACCACCAGCAATACCTTTTATCATCTCTGCCAAACATCGCAAACATAGCTCATCATATTTAATATCAATCCCAGCAGTGAGATTCATCATCATTCTGTCAAGAGTATCACAAACGGACTTAATATCTTTGGAACTGTCGACCACAGCTCAACATCAACAACTCCGATACTGTCATACTGGCAGCAAGCCAAACTCAGGCCATCATCACCGTCGGAGTACATCCCCAACTCCGGCCACAAACACGTACAGAACTCCAACTTCGCTGACCCTGGTTTCCATCGTCGCGATTTACTCTACCCAGCACCATTTCAGTTACGGGAGCAAAACTCTTCTAAGCAAACACATCTCGACCACCAACTTTCTCGAACTCAACCACGGCAAAAATGACTAAGCCAATACACCAACAGAACTTTCTCCATTTTCCAGGACTTCTCAATGCATACCACTTACCCACGAAAATGACTTATCCAGCTCAAGCTTTGTCACGGCAACAACTTCCATCGAAGAACCTTCCTCTACTGAATGTAGCACTACAGCCATACTGCCAATCTTCCAACTGAGAACTAGGAGCTGCTAAACTCCGTTCCAGACCACATTCCATTCGCATATGCCGAATACAGACCCTACTTGGTTGCTGCAACTTCATGTCTCATTCACCAGCAGATGGAAGAACGACAGCTGCTTGAAACCATATTTTTCTCGCGATCCAAACACCATTAGGTAGAATAAGAAATGAGAACTTCTCTTGTCATGAGAAACAATGATTCGTGTCATAAACCCAAGATGCAAACGCGGTCATGCAATGGACACGTCCCATTTTCCCCTTTTAACCACAGATGGGATTCACTTTCTTGAGTTAACAATGAAAATTGTTTGTTTTCTTGCATAATTCTCTGGCCATAGTTGTTGTCTTAAGCCTCCACGTCCCATTCACTTGTTAACTTCCAGTGCACATCTTTTTGGTGCCGTGAGTAATATGATTCAGCAAAAGAGCTATGAATTGGAGTCAAATTGTCATTTTTGTCAATTAACTCCCATTTTAGTCGCTAATCTTGTTAAATTGACAAAGATCTATTTAGAGCATTTGAAAACGTTTTTAGATTCTTAGAAAAGCTTAACTCAGTTAAGAATAAGAATCGATCCGATAAAAGTTCTGTACATGATCATGATGTACAAACTAAACCCTTTGTCAACACAAGTGAGTCCGGTGGACATCTTTTTGGTGCCGTGAGTAATATGAGCACTGCTGATATATAAAGAATACTAGGCCAGCCTCAAATTGTCATTTTTGTCAATTAACTCCCATTTTAGTCGCTTAATCTTCAACGAAAGAATTCGTTTGTATTTCCTACAAAAGAACTAAAATAGAGTCATTAGCCAAAATATCGAGTCCTAACCAATATAGATATGGGTGTAAAATGTAGCACTTTCGTGCTTATCAAATACTATCGTGATGGATCAATTGACAAAGATCTATTTAGAGCATTTGAAAACGTTTTTAGATTCTTAGAAAAGCTTAACTCAGTTAAGAATAAGAATCGATCCGATAAAAGTTCTGTACATGATCATGATGTACAAACTAAACCCTTTGTCAACACAAGTGAGTCCAATAAAACGGGTTCCCGTGTTGTTGACACAGGTTCAAGACATCGGAAGAAACTCCTTTCTGATCATATGAAAAGAAAGTTAGGAAACTTTGTTAACCCTGATTATCACCATTACTATGATTATATCACTGGTACTGTTCACAAATATCAACCGGAAATGGTGCATGAGGATATCTACGCACATCTCGCCACTTGGTAACTTGTTGGCACTGCCCCATTTGTATATATCTTGAAATGTGACAAGAATGGTTTGATTTGTTCGTTCTTGGGTTAATGATCATTTTCAGGGTAATTGTAAAATAACTTTCTACTGCATCTTTTTTTTCACACGATTGTGTGCTTTTGCGAGATGCTTAACCTTGGTGTCTGAAACACCTAAGAAATCCTACATTCCTCGTGTGGGTCACGGTTCAGAAACGGGTCCAAGCCCATTCTTGGGTTTATAAAAGAAGCGGTACGCGTACCTTCTTCTTCCTACCAACTTGTCCGCGTTCGTGAACGCTTTTAGGGTTTTTATGATTTCTCCATTAATCATCCTTGAAGGTCAAAAGGAGTAAAAGGGTTTTCAAAAAACATATCAAGTAAGTCTTCTCTTCCACTAATCTTTTGATTTTTAAGATCTCATGAAGAATTTAAAGGTTTCAAAAGAGGGTTCAAAAAATTTGGGTTCTTCATCTTCTTCTAGCATGAATTTACCAATAGACCAAAATTCCATTAGAATTAGATTTGTCAATGATTCTTGTGAGAATGTTTGTGAAAGAATTTCTTCTAAAGGGTTTATTCTTGAAGTTGTATTTTACTATTGGACATAAAGAGGATTTGATTTGTTTAGAAAAATTCAATCTTGGTAACATCTTTGATGGTCTTGGTGAAGGATTTGACACTCTTACTAGAATCTTTTATGCTAACATCTATGATGTTAATTGTAATCACATGTAATTCAAGACCATGATAAATAGACAAAGGATTCATGTGAATAAAGAGTTGATTTCAAGGATTATTAAAATCTCTTTTGAAAGTTTTCGCCTACCAAGACCTAGTGATGAAAGACCTTCTTATGAAACCATTTCTATTGGTCTATGTGGTAAGAGTGTTGATTGGAACATGGGAAAATTTCCTACCAATAATCTTAGTCTTCCTTTGATGTCCTTTGGAAAACTTGGTATATCTAATCTTTGTCCCTCCATGATTTAGAATTCTCGTTGGAGCCGTGAGTTTGCGGAATTGGTCTATTTCCTTGAGATGGGAACTCAAAGTCTCGACATTTGTGGGTTTATCATTTATCAAATGTTGTCAATGACTTCTCCCAACAATAAGTTATGCTATCCATGCTTGATTGAGCAAATTTGTCGCACCTTCTCCATTGCTCCGATTGGCAACTCCATTGGAACCCCCAAGGTTGTTCGTCCATGTACTTTTAAACGTATGAAGGAGAATGCTTGTAAGAGACAAAGATGTGACAACCTTGATGGCTCATGTGATACTTCCTCCATGAATATTCTTCATCAAATTCTTAAAGGTGTTGATAAGATTAGTGCCAAGGTAAAGTACGCTCAAGAACAATTACTTGTGATTGCCACTAAGTTTCCAGAAATCAAGGATGACATGGATAAGATTCAAGCCACTCTTATGGTCTCCAATGATGAAGATGATGATTAGTTTTCTTTCGTGCTCTATCTTTTTTTGGTTTTAGAGGTTATTTTATTTTGTCTAGTAAATCTTCTTATGAGAATTTTATTCTTGTGTTTTTTAAGAAGAATAACTAGAGTTTGGAATAGCCATTATTGTGATTACACATAGCTATGTCCAACGATTTTCATCTTCAATGTTTTTAGATTTATTTGTTTAAATTCTAAAGTTTATTTGGAAGATGATTTTACAATATTAACCTTTATGGTTTTATATATTGCAATTTGTTATGGGATATGTGTGTTTGCGTCCATGAAGGCGTGGACTATGATTGTCCCCTACGTGGTCAAAACTTAAGTCCTTCATATGTCGATATGCAAATATTGATAAAAGATTGAATGAACTTTTGACAAACAAAAGTTAAGCCTTTTATGTCATTATGCAAATATTTATGGAAGAAAGGATGAGCTTTTGTTTACAAAGATTAAGTCTATTGTATGTCATTGTGCAAATAGTGATGAAAGATAAAATGAATCTTTGTTTATTCCGCAGTATTGATCTTCCCTGATCCATATTTTTTATGTATATACTGTGCGGCTCCGTAAGTTCTCTTATGTTGATCATGGGTTCTCTTGTGGTTAATTTAATTGAGTTTTTGGATACAAATTCATGTTTCATGTGATTTGTTATGTCCAAAGAAATCCTTCTTTTCTTGTGATAGCGAGTGATAGGTGTAGAATACACCGTATTTACTATCTAGAGTTTATGCTTTCTTTGCTATTTTTCGTGTGAATTATGTATCTTATGTTTGCTTTTGAGTTTTATAGGTGCAATGGAGTCACCGAGAACAAAAGGAGAAGAAATCGCCCATTTGGAGCGGAAAAGAGCGAAAAGACCAATTCACAGGCGAGCGAAGCTAGCTACGGTTGAGCAAAGAAGTGAATAGGCAGTCGGTTCCGCGAAACCGACAAGCCATGCAAGAACTGGGAGCCCTTTTCCTATTTCTGGGTGCCTAGAGTCATTTCTGGGTAACCCCTTATCTATTTCACCTGGGTGGATGCATCAATTCTATTTCCAACATAAGACCTAAATTTTAGAGAAATATCATTTCTCTCATCATTAGCCTCTATTTCCCTTTCTCTACCTGTAAAGTGCGGCGGCATCTGAGTGAGAAATCAAAAAATTTAGTAGATGAAATTGAAGCTGCTGCTGCCATGGTTGAACTGGGGTTAAATTAGGTTTGGATTTGGTTTGTGAACAAGAAGTTGAAGAAGATGGTTCTGTTAAGGGTTTGGAAGAAATGAGATCGAGAAATTGAAACATTGGAATGAAGAAGGAGCTCAGGTTACTGGTGGAATCGAGTTAGGTTGATGTGATTCTGTTGGCTAGGGTATTGAGATAGAAATCGAGAGAAGTTCTGACTCGAATTAGAGATGGGTTTCGGTTCAAATCCGAATATGTGTGTTGGATGAGAGTTCAGGGAAATACAGATGAGATCTGTTGCTGTGAATGTCGAGACTCAGAAGGGGATATGAAGACAAGGGACAGAGAAGATGTATTATCGATTCTTGAATTTAATAGGGTTATGATGATTGAATCCGGTAAATCAGGGAGGTCTTGGAGTATGTTGTTCCTTTGTGATGAATTTAGAAAAGAAGAGAATGAAGATCTGTTGAAATTAAGAGTTGGGTCTGTGCTATTACAAAGTTTTGCTGAGAAGAATCTGAAGGCCTGGTGATGGAAAGAACTGGTGGTGGAGTTGTGTGTAGCCTGGAGAGCAAGTGTTGGTAGCTGTTGTTGCTCCAACTATTGGCTGTGTAGGCTTGTGGATGAACTCAGGTAGTGGTGTTCTCTGTTGCTAAGCCTGAAATGGAGAGGAGGTGATGTGCACTGATGGCAGTAGCTGGTATTAATAGAATGCATAGGTCTGGGGTTGTCTCTGTTGCTTAATTTGGTAGAGCAGTATGAGCTGCAGATGGGAACTTCTAATGGTTGGTGGCAGGCTGAACTGATGGTGTTGCTCAAGTAGATGAATGTTTAGGTTGCAGCTTAAATGTGACAGGAATTGAAGGTGGTACTGTAGCTGATTGTAGAAGGATAAATGGTGGTTCACAGAAATGTGAAATTGCATTTGGTGCCGCAGTGAACAAATGGAAGTGCAGTTCAGATAGTGCTGGGTTGTACCTGGAGAGCAAGGACCAGTTCTTGGCTTAAGTTTGGCTGAGAATTGCAGCCCTGAACTGATAAGAACTGAGCTCACTCTTGAGTTGATATGGATTCACAACTGGTGTCAAGATGATCTGGAGCAGACTGAGAATGGGATGTGTAAGTGGTATTGACAGAGATGAACTGAGACAGGTCAAGGTTTGCTGGCACTAGGAATGGAGACTAAGATGCATTGGTGGAGATTTAAGCAGCTGTGGGAGAATGAATCTGGTAATTGGTGGTCTGTGAACTGCAGTGGCTATGGTTGCAGGTGGTATTTCAGATGAGGTTATTGCAAGGGATTGCAGGTCATATGGTGTTGGTGGCAATGAGATGTTGGTGCTGCAGATGGACTTGAACTGAATGAAGGGAGGATAAATGTATGTCTAGGATACAGGGCAAGAGCAGGTAGTGTTGGGCTAAAGCTGGTGCTTGCAAAGGACTGGCTAGAGTTGTGCAGCTCCAGTTGAGAAGATTACAGGGCATTGCAGAGTTATTGTTGCTGAGATCGAAATAGGCAATTTGAGATGAAGCTGGTGCTGCTATTGGCTTGACTGGGTATGCAGATTAGAGCTGAGCCAAAGAGCAGCTGTAGTTGATTGGAAGTGAACTGAATTTGGCAGAGGGAGAATCGATGTTGGTTTGCAAGTCTGCAGCTGATAGGTGTTTGGCAGAAGCTGAGTTGTTGTTGTAGAGTTCAATTTGCTATTGTCTCAGTGGGCAGAGCTGAATTAGTTGTTGTTGTGCTTGAGAAGGAACTGCAGTTCTGGGGATGAGCCTGAGATGCTGGTAATGAAGAAATTGTGTGAAGCTCTGGCCAGATGGGTCTTGGGTGCAGGTATGTGGAGCTGGAACTGGTGCTGAGCAGCTTGGAATGGATGTTAGATGAGAATGAATTGAAACTGAGACTGAGCTGAATTGCAGGCAAGGTTTGTGCTGTTGTGATGAAATGGGTTGCAATTGAAGTGATATCTGGGGTTGGCTGTAGTTTATATTGCAGCAGAGTTGGCGGTGCTGGTTCTGGTGGAGTCGTGACTGCAGTGCCAGAGGGGTTGTGCGTTGCTGGGAGCTATAAGGAGACACAACAGCTGGAATGGCTAGGTTGCTGGAGTGGAGTGCTGCTGCAAATGGAAGTGAGTGAATGAAATGGTGCAGCTGATTTGTGGAAGTGGCAAGAAGTGTGCAAGCCATCATGGCTGGAAGCACAATGATTGTGCAGCACAGTTTGGCTTGTGCAATGGCCTATGCCAATGCCACTTAGCTTATTCAGCCAAGTAGTTTAGTTGACTCGGATCCGATTAGACTCAGCTGGTGCTACTGTGCTGACTCGATGACTCACCTTGACCTGATTTGACTCAGTGATCTGGACTGAGTTGACCGAGTTGACCCGACAGAGCTAACCCGTTGACTGGTGACCGGGCGGACTTTGCCGGTCACCTGAGCTATTTTCCGGCGACCTTTCCGGCCAAGTTCCGCCCACAATACCAGATTTCCGGCGGCCACTTTTGGGACATATTTTCACATGGGTTTTTCACACACAATGGGCTTGGTGGACCACATGAGCTTTGGGCTATGAAGACCTAATTTTAGAAGTTGGAGAAAAGCTATAAAAGGGAAAGTTTTCTACAACTTAAGGACATCACATATTTTTCTTGGAACTTTGGAGAGCCGGTTTTGTTTACGCTTCTAGGGTTTGCTTTTGTTTATCTTCTTCTTTTCAATTATTATTATTAGGATGAACTCCATAGCTATGAGTAGCTAAACATATTATTGGTTATGGGATAAAAGTTGATTTCTCAATATGTTATATGATTCAATGAATTAGTTTTGTCTCAATATTTTATTGTTTGTGATTCGCAATTAATAGAGTTATATGATTTGATAGTTTGTTTGGTTGAGTCCGGAATCAATCCGATTTACATTCATCTCTAGAGCTATATTAGGGTTTTCAATACGAAAAAGTTGTTTATCCCTGATTCTAAGTAGCATAATTGTGGGTAGTGCTTGTAGTGATATATCCTACTAGTCACAAGTGAATCATAACTTTTGTTAAAACGTTTAGTGCTTTTACACATTCGTTTGCATTGATTAGTCTTATTCCATAGAACTTATTGCTTTTAGGGAGTTAAATCTAATTGTGCTTTTACACTTTAGGTTGCTTTCTAGGAAGAATTCACATATGCATCTTTTAATGTGGTTGTGATGAAATCAGGGAATTAGCGGGTTATTCTTGCGATCAAGGTATCCTAGGACTTTTAGTAGATGAGAGATTAAAATACCAATTCTAATCATTGATGAAAATACATGTTTGTGAATGATACTATCCCGTGACCAATATCTTCTCCTTATTGATTATTCCAATTACTTACTTTGCTTTCAATTACTTTTATTTCTTAGATAAAACAAACATCCCCCCTTGGTTACCTTAGAAACTGAAAATTGCATAACAACAATTGCCTCTCTGTGGATACGAACTCTTCCTTACTTTGTACTTCATTTAAATTTAGTGAGTAAGAAAGTGAAATTATTTTTGACGGATTGACAACCGATCAGCGAGGTCGCTCTTGTTGTTCTTTCGGGAATGAAATTTTATGGGGGAGAGTTCTTAATTGAACTTGTGCTTAATTGCCAAATCTTTGTGGGGAGTGCGGCTGTGAAAAATTATAGGGGTTATCTTGTATCTTTATAAACTCCTTGATGAATGCATTTAGTTTCGGCTATATGATTGCATCTAAAAAGTTGATATGTGCTTTCTTTTGGTCATGAAGTGTCTCTATGGAAATTTCATAAGGATCCCACTAGTTTTCGTGCCTTTGCCAATTTTATTGACAAAAAAGGGGAGAATTAATGTGTAGTTCACACTACAAATACATATGCTTTTAGGATCATTATGTAAGGGGGAGTGGTTTTCATGTGAGATGAAGTATTGACTAAGGGGGAGTGATACATATCACCATAGTATTGTTGTCAAAGTTGTGATACAATTGAACTTTTATGTTGTGTAATAATACTATGACACTATGTAACAATGATTGAGAGCTTTTGTTTTCTCATTGTCATGGCTATGGATCTTCAACAACGATGATGCTCCATTGAATATCTTTGGAACCATTGGAGTACTTGGAAGTGACAAAGATTTCGAGTAATGTTGAAGAACCAAGGATATCATGCATGTGGAAGAGAAGCTGCAAAGTTTATTTATTTTGTATTCCATATGTATTGATAGTTTTGTCACTAAAATTGACAAAGGGGGAGATTATTAGAGAACTGCTCGGTCGAACTCGCAAGCGTTGCTATCTCAAGCTTGTTTGTCAAGTTTAGTTGCCAAAACTATAAGTTTTGATTTCTAGTCTACTTATAGATATGTCTCGGACTAGGATGGAAAGTGTAGTTGAGCTCTAGACTCCACGACGTTCATCATGCAAAGACGAAGAACTACTCAAGGAACTGGTGGAACTTCATCGACTAAAAGGTATGTGGAGACTTGAACTTATCTATCGCTCAAAAGTCTATCTAGTCTATCTCCTATCTTGAGACAAAAATCGTATTGCTATATAGACTTCGATTATACACATATGCTATTTCGAGCCGAGTTTATCTCGCTTATCTATTTCTCAAAATATGTGTTGGTAAGCTTTCGCTTTGGCCAAGTTCATCTTTACAAGTGATGAAAGTCATGTTGGTTATTTCAATATCTTGAAAATCGCTTTGATGAAAAATAGTGTGTGAGTAACCTCTATTTAACATCCTCTAAGAATGTTTCAATGATTGAAATGAGAGTTTAGAATATATAACCTTGAATGGATATAAACATTGTGTTTTAACTCATACTTGTGTAAGTCCAAAATCCTTGAACTAAAGTATGCGTACTTTACTAGTTCAGGAAGTCCGAAAGCTAAGTCCGCGTACCCGTACGCGTACTGCCGGAAGTTCACAACCCGTGAATTTCTGCAGGAGTTTGTGAAGTGAAAAAAAACTCAAACTGGGTACTTACGTATGCGGAAAGGTATGCATACTTGAGTGGGTTATTTTCTAAAAACAGTTTATTCGTGCACTCGGACATATATAATCAAAGGAATGCATATTTGCAAACAGTGGCTATAATGTTCATGAATCGATTCGAGTGAACCAAAATCGTTTTTGCTTCGATTGTGTCTTATATACTTCTATTAGACCTAAGCAATTGAAAAACCCTCTAACTAGTTCTTTTGAGTCATTTGAACTAGTTATGGTGAAGATGAATAAGGTTGATATGAAAGTGCTCATATGGCTAACCTTTGGTTAACTACTGTTGAACCAACTAGGTGTCCACGTTTAGGTAAGGTTACACAAACCTAAATGAATGTGCATTTCATTTATGTATAACAAGATAAGTTCAATCTAACGGTTGAAAGATATTAGCTTGAATCTAATTAGGTTTCATCTAACAGTGAATATTGAATGCTTTGTTACCAATGTAACTTAGATTGCAAACCCTGATTTGGAGACTATATAAAGGAGAACTCTAGCAACTGGGAAACCTAATCCCCAAACCTCCTATGTGATACTAGTTGTATAAGCTAGAGTCGATTCTCCTTTAACATTAGGTTTCTACCGAGACCCCGTAGGTTAACGACTTCAAGACTTCATTGGGATCGTGAAGCCAGACCCAACTATTTTCTATGTTGTTGCGTGATCTGATCTTGTTGTTTCTATCATGATTGAGTGCAATCGTAAGATTGGCTTGAGATTCATTTCTCCGATAGGCAAGATAGAAAAGTAGTCACAAACATCTTCGTCTCATCGTTTGTGATTCCACAATATCTTGTTTCGCTATTCGATTAAGATTATTGTGAGGTGATTGATATTTCTAGGATGTTCTTCGGGAATATAAGTCCGGTATATCAATTGGTTCCTGTTCACATTGATTTATCAAAAGACGGAACAAAACTCGTAGGTATTTCTGTTGGAGACAGATTTATCTATTCATGTATACTTTTTTGTGTGATACAAATTTGTTTATTAAAGTCTTCGACTTTGGGTCGTAGCAACTCTTAGTTATGGGTGAGATCAACTAAGGGAATCAAGTGCGTAGTATCTTGCTGGGATCAGAGACGTAAGGAGCGCAACTGTACCTTGGATCAGTGTGAGATTGATTGGGGTTCAACTACAGTCCAGACCGAAGTTAGTTTTTAGTAGGCTAGTGACTGTAGCGGCTTAATACAATGTGTCAATCTGGACTAGGTCCCGGGGTTTTTCTGCATTTGCGGTTTCCTCGTTAACAAAACTTCTGGTGTCAGAGTTATTTCTTTTCCGTATTATATTTTGTTATATAATTGAAATATCACAGGTTGTGCGTTGAATCGATCAATTGGTAAATCCAACCTTTGGTTGTTGATTGAAATTGATTGATACTTGAACATTGGTCTTTGGTACCGTTCAAGTTAATTTCTCTTGTATTCAATTAGACTCGCAGATTTCTATTTGCTTGAGTAAGTATTTGTAGTTACCTAAAATCTGAGAGAGGTTAGAAGTGAGATTCTAGGGTTTCTGAAAGTGAGTTACGGGTGGTTGAGCACGAACAGTCTTCGCCTAAACCACGCACAGTGGCCGTTCAAAGGCTGCTTCAGTCACAGGGAAGAGATTTAGGGCTGGTCTTAGGGAGGGAAGCCGATGAAGAGAGAGATCAGAGAACAAGTTATTTCTCTGAGAGGTTATGAGAGAGATGATCATAGCTTGGAAAATAGATGACCTATTTATAGCTGGATTCTCTAATATCAAGTCGGAGAAGATAAGGATTGTTGTCCGTGATGTGCGGAATAATTCTCCCATCTCTTCAGGAATAGGGATAAACTAGGTTGAGTTTATCTCATTATTCCACCGCCTTTATTCTCTTCTGCGGTGAGAAATAAGTCTGGTATTTCTCACACGTGCTGTAGACCGCCAGACCAAAACCCTAATTGATATCCCCCCATTTGTGTGAAACTGAGTCAGCCTTTGTGATGAAGTATTTGAGAGAGAAATATTCTCTTTAGTCGAGTTGGCTAAGATAGAGAGATATTCTCTGATTTGTGAGAATGACTAGGATGAGTCACGTGAAAAGGAATAGAATTCCTTAGGAATCGTGTGCAGAGTGTGAGAGGAGATGAGACTGATCTCCCTCTCTCCATGGCCGGTCACACATGTCATGTGAAAACCATATTATTGTTTGTAGGTCCCTTTGTTGAGCATGCGATGCTCAAGAGAGCCTATCCACCTTTTTGGATAGCCATGTATAATTCAGGCTCAATTTACTAGCCGTGAGTGCATTTGAGAGGCTAAGAAATAGGCTTGAGCGCTAGGTGAAGCTTGTACCTATCATGTGAATCTATCTGAGATTTTGAGGAGAGATTCGAATCTCTTCGAGATTTTATGAAAGGCTCAAAAATCTCTCTGTGATTTTTGAAGAGAGATTTGAATCTCTCAGAGATTTTTGCGAACGACTCAAAAATCTCTCTGTGATTTTTGCAGAGAGATTTTGAATCTCTCAGAGATTTTTGCGGACGGCTCAAAAATATCTCTGTGATTTTTGCAGAGAGATTTTGAATCTCTCAGAGATTTTGAATCTCTCAGAGATTTTTGCGGACGGCTAAAAAATCTCTTTGTGATTTTTGCAGAGGACGACTCAAAAATCTCTATGAAGATTTTCTTAACGGATCCGTATCTTTCTGCGGTCAGCTGGGACTCGGCCTGGAGAAAGAGGAAAGGCTTTGTGCGCCCGATTAAAGTCTCTGCGAGACTTTGGCTCACTTGTATTTGACCAGAGTATCTTTGTAGAGATGTGCTAGGAATAAATTGCGTGTCCATATGATGAGCCAACAAGACTAATGTATCTCGAAAGGACGTTCTAGGAGTCTATCGAAAAGGCTCAGAGGTAGAATAACCAGTGTATCTGGCGGGGATGTCCTAGGAGTTATCCGGAAACCTCAGTAAGTCGAGTCAGAGCCTAGAGAAAACATGACCAGTGTATCTCGCGATGATGTACTAGGAATCAATCTTTGATCTCAAATAGGGTGAATCGTGCTTACGGGAGATATGCAAATCTCCGCTCTGAGTCATAAGTCTATCGGGGCGTATTTACGCATCTACAGAGCCTACATGACTAGCATCATCTCGTTGAGGACGTATACTAGAAATCATGGCATCACAATCAGCTGCGTCTCGCGAAAACATGCTGGAATTGTGGTTGTTCTAGTTCATAAGTTTGTTGGGGACATTTTACACTCTACAGAACCTACGTGACCAGCAGTATCTCATTGAGGATGTGCGCTAGGAGTCACGGCATCATGACCAGCAGTGTCTCGCGGGGACGTATACTAGAAATTGTGGCTAAGGATGCCTTGAGGACCAAGGGCTTAAATGACACTTTTGCCCCTTATCCAAATTTCACCATCTACATTAAGTCCCCTACTCAGAGTAGAACCTTGATTGTTCTATGATGAGTATATAGATGGTAACAAACCATTCGCACGTAATTACAATTTATTCATCCTTTTAGACTTGCAGAATCCCCGAATTGATGTTTAACCTTCGATTGTTATGAATCTGATCTTGGAATCGATTCCGGAGCTTGGAATTTCCTGGGACTTCTTGTTGGATGTTAATGACATGATAATGAAGTCTTGATGAGACAAAATTTTCCGTCTTGAACGAATGGAATTTGCTAATTAGGGTTTACTCGGGTAAAACCCTAATTTTCTCTCTTTGTGCATCTTTGAGTTTATGAATAGGAGATCATGTGGGGAAGAGAGAATTTCTTGAACGGTTCTTGGCTGGCCTTGATGTGGGTGAAGGGCCGTGATAAAAGATGGACACTGACTTTTGAAGTAAAAGAGTCCCTATTCCATGTAAATTATGAATCCATGATTGTACTGTACCCTAATTTCTTTTTCTTCGCGTATGACTCCTTCAGACACTCTAGAGAGGCTTATCAAGGCTTGGAAGGCGTGCATCTATCTTGTGGGGTGAGCACCGTGCATCTTGAGAACTTTTTCGATTCCTTGTACCAATCAGCTTATTCTTTATTGGGGAAAATACATACTTTTGAAACTAAGGGATTTTCGTGACAAACCACTGTGAGCTTGATTTTTCTTTAGCATGGGAGAGGCATGGAACTTCCATAGACATAGTCATGTCTTGAAAGAGAGATTGGCGCTTCTAGTTCTGCTTTTGGAAGTGATGAACCCGAATTCCCTGTTTTGAGCCAGATTCCCTTTATTTTCCCTGAAATTCTGCTTTTCTGGATTCCGTTTCAATCCCGTTCTTCTTCGAACATTTACATAAATCAATATTCATGTGTATGAGGCCTTTGGAATGAGTATATGAGAGCTTGGTCAGTCTCTTGTTGTATTAAGGCTTCCTTCTTTGAAAATACTCAAAATCGCAATATAAGGGTATTTTGGTCAAAATCCCTAATGAGCTCGTTTTTGCTTAAGAGTAATGAGCTAAAAGGGACTGAAAGAGTCTTAGAGAACCGTCTAAGAGAGTAGGAGAGGCTCGATCTCCTCTCTTTTTAGAATAAACCCCTTTTCACAAAATTCTTGAAATTAGGGCTTTTCGACAAAACCCTAATTCTCTTCGACTTTCGATCCCTCTGAAAATAATTCCAAGAGAATAGTTCACGTCCCACTGGCCTAAGAGAACATCCTCATGCGTGAAAAGGGTCTTGGACACGACTTTGAAGAGTTTTGGAAGTAGAAAAGACCTTGGTTTCCTTATTTGAGCCAAATTATTTTGATTTCCTCTTTTAGCTCTAACTCCTTTTCCTATTGCTTCAAGGCTTCCCTTTTTGGGTTTAGTCAAAAAAAAGAAGAAGTATATTGACGTGTGACAACACATGAAACCGGTTCACCTCCTTCATAAGTCATATTTCCATTAGAATTCCACATCTTGGCCGCTCCATGCATATATATATATATATATATGTGTGTGTGTGTGTGTATATCTACACACACATACCTACACACACATACCTATAACTCTTGTACGTGAATTTCCTTCTTGTCTAATATTTCTTTCTTAGAAAATAAACCATCCCCTTATTTGCTTTGATCTTGCTTTGAGAATGGTTCGTAAACCTCCTAATATATGTGATGAAGATGACAACAATATGGGCGATTCCGCAACGAGCAATGGAGCCGTTAACAGTAAAGAGATTCCTAACTTCAACGATGAATTCCACCACTTTACTGAACTGATCGACAGTTATCCTAGTCCACAGGTGAGTGACGATCTCGTTTTCTGCAATAAAATTACTTCTCAAAACCAACCACTCGTTCCCTCTTCAGTACTGCGATTTTCCATGGAGAGAAAAACTGTGAAGCCCTCAGCAGTGAAATTCAAGGCTCGTCAGGAACCCATGGATTCTTGGCCGGATTGGGTAGAATCTATGCTCAGGAGTTGTAGTTGTAGGAAATCCTACAATACATCACAAGAATTCATAATAATCAACCCATCTTTAAGATCAACAATCACACTTTTTATTAATTGAGTTCAAGAATTTTAAAAAGAGGAAATGAAATCAAGAATACAACTATGGTTCTAGACTTTCTCTCTTCTCAAAACTTTCTCTCCACCCTAAAAAGATCTCCCCCGTATTAAGCCTGTTCGACTCTTTATATAGGATATTACATAGTGGGTGACAGCTAAGTTGTCCTTTATTTTAGGATCTGACTTGCGATATTCTCGCAAGTATACAAGTGTTAGATTTCGCAACACTCCTAAATCTCGCTAGATCTCCACATCTTTCTCATGTTTAGGCTGTCGTCATCTGTTGCGTCATTTCTGTAACCAGTCTACGATACTTTCGCAGTGTGTTGTATAAAGATTTCGCAAAGGTATTGATGTTGCGATATTCTGATCCTACATCTTGCCTCTTCTCATGTCTTCTCTGCGAAGGAGAGAAAGTCATGAGAATTAGTACTTCAAAATGCCGCAGTTGTCCATTTTTCCATATTCTTTTGTATTGACATGATTCTGTACTTTTACGCAGAATTTATTACACATATCTCTTCTTCCATCCATTTCTTGACACGTCCTTTTCAACCGCTATTTCTCAACCGTTCACGTCTACTCTTCACATTAAATGTGCTTATCTTCTCGAGAATTCTTCTCTATATATATATTCTTCTCATTCTTCTCTTCTTCTTTTTTACTTTCCTTCTTATCTTTTCTGTAACTTTTCTTCACCGTTTCTCCGTAAATTCCGCTCCTGCTGCTGTAAATTTTCTTGTTTCTACTTCTTTTGATCTTTAATTTTTTCTTCATTCCATACTTAAAATGCCTCCAGTTGGTCGTAAATATGAGACTTCTCTTGAAGTAATCCAGAAAGATCTCGAAGGGAAGGGTTTTATATTAGCCAACATTCCCAATCAAGGAGCTAAATCCATTCTTTCCGCTAAACTATTTTCTGATCATCATTGTGATGATAAAGAAATCATAGTTTCGCTTGGTCAGATTCTCGCTGGCCTTCCCATCCCTCTCTATGATCCTAACCTTCCCTTGTTTTACGAAATTCTTGCTCATGCGAAATTCTCGCGAGCCATCTACCAATTGAGTGGGGACTGCATTCGCTTAATGCTTGAATTCGCCAACCGCGGTGCTGGTAAAGGATCTCTTTATCCAAAAGAGGTCAAGGATCCTGAATTTGAGGATTTAGAAATATTCGCCGAAAAATACACAGTAGAGAGCTTCTTTGAAAATTAGGAAGTAATAAACATGAAAAATGATAAAACTCGCTGGGGTGCTCGCTTGAAGAGGAAAGAAAATGTTGCCAGCGATAGAATACTTATGAAGGACATTGATTGGCATTCTGGCAAGAATAATATTCCTCGTCACTCCAAAGACGATAGATGGTGCGTCTTTCGACTGGTTTTGAAGGGACCTTATATTTCAGGTTCGAATGTGCTTCCTGCGAATCTCGCCACTTATCAACCTTGGGTATTTAATTGGCCCGAGAAAGCGAAAGAGGTATGCCTTCAAATCTTGCTCACTTCATAACCTTTCATTTGTTGTTACTTTCTTGTTCTCTAATTCTTGCGAAAATTTTAGATTAAAAAGCTGAGATCGAGCTATAATAGGACTGGGAAGGCTAGCACTTTATCTGCTCTACGCTTCATCATAGATGAAGTAAGAAACATTTTTTATACTTTTAAAAATATTGTTGCCTCTGTTTCTTATCTTCATTTGTGTGCGAAGGTTGGTGTTGTAGTTGTTGAAGAAGAAGAAGGATCTAAGGTTGCGAAGACCAAAGGCAAAGTTAAAGGTTCTCTTCGCAAGGAGAAATCTGCTCCCCCACCTTCAAAGAAGCGAAAAGTTCATTCTCCGTCTCCTTCAAATCTTCGATCCGGCGAGAGTTTTGATGATGATGATAATGACCTTGATAGTTCTTTCACAAGAGAAGATTTTCCACCTGAATCTTCAATGGCACAATTGTCTAGCATCTTCTCTGACTCCATGCAAGGGATCGGGGATGATCATCTCACTGGCACATGCAGAGCTCTTGCGAACATCTGTGATGCCCCTTTATTAGATGGTGGTGATTCTCTTCATGGGGTCTCCCGGATCGGTGACTCCTAGCTTTACAATTCTCTTGGTATCTTGGTATGCCTTCATTTCTCTTTTTCTTCATAATTATGATTTAAAGTTATACTATATCTTGATAATTTCTTTATTTTCCTTTGCAGACTGGGAAAGCTTCTTTCGTTGTTGCCTCAGATTTGGAAAAGAGACGTGGTATTATTGAAAAGAAGAATCTTCAACTTCGCAAGAGAAACGAAGAACCGGAAGTCAAGTTTTGATCTTCGCGAGAAGAACAAACAATTAGAAGCTGATTCTTCTTCTCAAAAGGATAAAATATCTAGTCTTCAGGATGCCAATAAGCAACTTTATGGTATGAAACTTTTCATTTTTCCTTTATTTTATTTTCTCATTATCCTCCCTCATCTAACTTATCATTTTCGCAGACGTCTATAATCTTTCTGATGAAGCCATTCTCCTTCACACATTCCCCAATTCTATGGATAATAATACCCTCCTTGAACACCTTAATAATTCCTTAAGTTTTTCAAATGACAAGATTAAATCTCTTCCCATAAATGAACTCAGATCCAAACTTCGCTTCTTAGAAATTGACCATAGATCCAGCTTGGGCTTAGCCAACCAATTTAAGCGTTTCTATCTTAATTCTAAAGAGGAAATTAATGCTTTAAGAACCAAGATCAGTGATCTCATAGATGATAAAGATCGCATCGCTAGACAAGGTGCTCAAGCGTTAGCGAAATTTCAAAAAACTCTTCTTGAAGTTCAAATTGAACGAGATGAATCTAACCGCAAAAATGCTGTACTTAGCGAAAGAGAGAATCAAATTCATTCCCTTCTTCTCATAAATAATGATGATGAGTTCGCTTGGGCTGCGAAAGTTCTAGATGATGCCAGAAATAATTTAGGTGTAAATGTTAGTCTTCAAGCTGAGTACACGACCATGGTTAGGGATATGATTTCTGACAAAGAAGGTTGTTAATTGTTCTTCTTTATTAATTGTTTGTCTTTCATAAATTGTCATCAAGTTGTTGATTCATTGTTATATATTCGCAGAAGCTGAATGGAGGTTTGTCAAAAGAATTGAAGAACTTGAGTCTGAAAAGGAGCAGCTCGCAAATGATCTTTCTTCTCGCAATGATAAATGCTCTAGACTGAAGAGTCAACTAAAGATTAATGTTGCGAACTTTAAGAATGACGCTATTCTTTTTCGCAATCAGACTATTAAGACGGTCTGCGACGACAATAACATCTCTCATTCTACATATCCCTGCCTTTTAGAAGAAATCCCCAAGAATGCACCTCCTCTGGATATTTCTGACAGTGATGCTAGTGAAGAAGAGGAATCTGATGGAGGTGAAGAAGAAGAAAGCTCCTCATATTAGCTAAGTAAGATTTATTGGGCCAAATATGCTCGTCAAGTTAGCCAAGCATGGCTAACTAGGCCTCACAAACACCTTACATGGAAGCCCATGTGCATAGGTCCAAGCCAAGCAACTAAAGAGCCCTATCACCAGTGCCACGTCAGCGTGCCACGCCATCAATTCTGGCCAACAGGCGACTGCCACATCATCAACCAATCGAAACGTAAGCAGGGTGCCACATCAGCACATGCCACGTCAACTGAGCGCCATGTCAGCAGTATTGGCCCATTTAGGAACTGACACGTCAGCAGACTCACTGCCACGTCAGCAGATGATTCGACTTGGCTTAGTCACAATGGGTATCGACCCGATTTAGGGCTGTCAATGGGTACCCAATTACCCCGGACCTAAAAATAAAATATGACCGGACCTCTGGATTAATTGGGTCCCCGGAAGGTTAATCCATAATCGTCCTAATATTGGACCCATTAGTAGATGTAGTACCTACCATAATCGGGTCAAGATAGTTCACGGGTAGACCCGATAAAGAACCGATTAATATCGGGTCCTAATCGGAGTATACCCGTGGGTACCCTACCATAATCGTAGCCAAGATAGTTCATATATCGCCCCCAAAATGTACCAATTTTTTGAATTTTTGTTAAGTCTATAATCGGTAGTAAATGAAGTTAATTTTGTACAACGACCTAAAAATAAAATATGTGTTAGTAAATCGTCGCCTCTCACATTATAAATTTCTCTGTTTTCCTAACCATCGTCTTATTTTCATCTCTTAAATGACGCTGACATCTTAGTTTTTCTATCTTTTCATTTTTGTTGTTTTATTCAACAACAAATGAAGGTATCCCGAGGTTGATACTTTTACCATAAATCATCTTATTAATCAAATAATTAATTGATCTTCTTCAAGGCTTTAATTTTGTGTCATGATGTTATTATTGGGAGTTGGTACCACTTTTTACCATAAGATGGACTACTCATTATGTTGTTATTCGTGAGAGCCACAACCAGTGTTATACTTCGAAAGCTTATGAAGTTGCTTTGCTCTGTAAGACTACTTCTGGTGTTACAGGATTCAAAACGTGATCTTTCAAAATTTTGTCAAGTGCTCATTAACCATCGGTGCTAAACTGAAACAGACTTAAAACTATTCTTATGGTTTCTGCCAATTGAATGGAAAAACTAATCCTTTTGGTAATGAGTTCCTATCTAAGTTTTAGCTTTGGTTTTAGGAATACATGGTGATGGATGATCAGATATTTTACCGTTCATGTATTTTTTGATGGTTATGATTTTTTTTGTAGTTGTATGTGTATGTTAATTTTCATGCTGATGTCTCTGGGTTTTGGCAGTGAGACTGTAACTCGATCTCGTGATTGAATATAACGAAATTTGGATTTAGAATGTAGGAGAACTAGATTTCAAATTCTTTAACAAATACCCGTTAAATACCCGGAACCGGTGGGTACCCGGCTGTTTAATTGGGTCCGGTTCTGGGTCTACTAATTTAAGAACCGGACCCGGAACCGTCAGGACCCGGAACCGGTAAAAATAATAGGGTCCGGGTCTGGGTAGTACGCTACCCGGGAGGAACCGGACCCATTGACAGCCCTAGACCAGTTAGGGACTAACACGTCATCATTGGAATGCCACGTCAACAGAATGACCAGTCAGCAGCTGCCACACTAGCATGACGTCAGCAAACGGTGCCGTTAGAACCAGTGACGACGTTAGCATATATGGAGAATATTCCGTTAAGGTTAACGGATTTGTTACGCTGTTAGCATTTCCGTTATGATGTTATCATGACGTCATCGTCGTCAGCAGCAGCAGGTGACCGGCAACTTCATCATCTCCGACAATGACGACAACAGCAGATCTCCGGCGGCCAGTTGATGGTGATTCAGTGTGTTACGACGCGACTTAATTGAATAGTCTCGATTCAGTGCTTTGCGACGTAACTAAATTCCGTAGTCCCTATTCAGCGCATTGCGGAGTAACTTAGTTGCGTAGCCCTGGATTTTTGCACCCAGCTCATGTAAGCTGGCGGATATTTACCACCACCGAGTCGACACGCTGGTCTAGCTGAGTTGAGCCGTTGGCTCATTGATGTTTGAGCCCATGCTGATTTTCCTTGTGGATTAATACACCCATTATGGGCTTGAGCATACCTTTCCTCTTGGCTTGACATTTGATTGTTTGGGCCATTCCTTTGCACCTTTTGGTTTAGTCAATTCCATAACCCATGAGGAAGCATGCAGGACCAGTCAATGCAAGTTATGACAGGGAGGCATGCAGGGCCAGTAATTAGAATTTATGAGAGGAGGCATGCAGGGCCAGTTATTGCAATTGATGCCCACCACGAAATTAAAGAAAAGAAACGAAAATTCCCCCCATATAGTTCACAACCCCAAAAGGTAAGCAATCTTCCACACAAAATCTCATGTGAAAAACTCTGTCTAACTTTAGCATGGAGGGTTTTTTGCAGGTACCCCCCTATATTGTTGATGAGTGCCAAATATTGCATATTTCTACACCTTTTTATTGGCATTTAACTCATCTTTTGTGCTCAGAAATCAGATATTATCCCAAATTCTGTATTTTCTTTGTTTTCAAGAATAAATATTTGTACTAATTAATTTTGTATTTTTAGGTAGTAAATAAAGCTCGGAGAAATTGAGGAGCCAAAAGAGCATAAAATTGGAGACGAGCGTCTATGGAGCAGAAAGCCAAAGCCCGCGCGCGCATCAGTTGCAACCCAACAAGAAGCAACCCAACTTACAAGACATGGGCTTGAGCAGTCCAAGACCCGACCCACGACCCGGATCCAAGCCCGTCCCATCTGAGCCGTTAGATTTGCTCCATCTGCATCCGACGGTCGCATCAGCCCACGCATCGGATTACCCTAGATCCTACGGTCGCTCCATCCCTTGCATCAACCTTTCGCTGCACCCGCTCAACACCATAGCCATCTATACCCTTACCCATCGAGCCAAACACCATTTCTCATTTCATCTTCTCTTTCTCCCCGACAACACCAGAGAACCACCCTACCTTCTCTTCTCCCGACCATACCAAAGAGCCGACTTCGCCACCACCATCTTCTTCCACCGACACCAAAGACCATCGTAGCCACCACACTGCACGTCCGCCGCCCCTAGTTCTAGTTATCTCTCACCTAGCTTCTCTCTTAACCCTAGAGGCTATGTTGGAGATAAATGGAATTAGGGTTTTCCCTAATAATCAATTGATGGAGCTCAGAGCCGAATTCACAGAGCCGACAACTGATTCAGCAAGTTTGGGTGAGAGGGTTTTCACTAAATTACTGATTTGAAGAGAGTTAGGGTTTGCATGTATAAATCGAGGATGAGCAGTGTATGTAGTTTTTCATGCCTGGATTAGCCAGTGCACCACTTCTAGTTTAATTTGTGTGTTTAATTATGTTCTAAGTTAATTTACTAGGGTGTTGATGAAACCCCTAATTTTCATGTGAAGCAATCAATCTTTAGTCTTGTTCTTGCTATGTTATAATATGCTAGGATTAGTAGTTAATTGTTGAGCTTATGAACCTGTGATGAGTTGTACTGTAAGAAGACAACTCATACTAGGGGGGAATTAGTGAAATATAGTTAATATACATCCACCTGAAACCTTCAAGGGAAGGCACAAGAACACAACTTGAGTTTCATTGCCTGAGCATAGGATTAGGAGGTGAATTCGATCACCCTAGTGCTCTTCAATCTTGTTTACAACCTGTTGTACACCTTAGCTTATAGTCACAATCACATTTCCTTGTCGTATCGACAACCAAACCAACTATAATTGTGTTACCTTCTTAGAAATCAGTTTAGCAAAGCTTTAGAATCAACTTCACACACTCCATTTCTCTGTGGATCGACCTGTACTTGCCCTGCCTCCAATAGGCACTGTGCACTTGCAGTTTAATACGTAGGCGAAACACTCTTCCCAGCCTACCAAGTTTTTGGCGCCGCTGCCGGGGATTTGGTAGTGTGCTGTATCGATAACTTGGTTTCTTCACTGTTTTTCAACTCACCCTGTATATACTTGCTTTGAATTATTGCTTTTAGCCCTGTATTAGTGTAACTTAGCTGTAATTTTGTTATTTCTGCATCCTTTATTGCACTCACACCGCATTGTTACATTGTTAAACATCTCGTTAGTTTTCCTTTTTGTTCTTGTTTAATTCATATTTAGTTTACATTCACAAGCTCTACATCTCTCGCATCATTGCCTTGTGGTGTAGTTTAATGTAATTATCTTATTAGCATCTTTGCATCACCATTATTATCATCTCGTAGTTGTTTCATTCCTTAGTATAGGTTGTCTTTTGTTTTTCTCTCGGTTTGCACATGCCGTAGCTTCTTGTCATCTCGTGAACAACCATTGAAGGTAAAAGAAGTCTGTGAGATCATAGTGCATTGCACTTACTATCTCAGCCGAAGATGGCCTAGTTTGAGCTCAAGCTCGCTTTGGCTTAGTCTCTGTCACATTTGCTTCAACCCAGCTGCATTGTGACCTCCAATTACTCATTGCTAAACCCTCATCTATGCTAGCCGACTCTGTAGTGGTTCTCATTAATGTAACCGTGCAAGTCTCTGGGAACTAAACCTCTATGTTGAGCTAGCGGTACCTGTGGGTCTTTGTGTTGAGCAAACCCAAGAAAGAGAAGACAAAGGAGCAGGACCACTGTGGAATTGCCTAAACCCAGTTTTATACTGGCCGTATCGTACTCTCAAAACTCAATTTCTACCCTGAATGGTTGTCGTGAATGTGGAATGGGTTGCAATGATATTGGTTCACCCTAATATGCACAAGCATGATTCTGTGATGCATGAGTAAAATGAACACCCTGCTGAAACTATAAATCTCACAGAGTAGCCTTGAATAGTTGACTTTTTGATGATTGATATACCTTGTATGCTCACTGAACTAGGATATCTGCATTAGCATAATCCTGTGACCTCTGAGACACGATTCTTCCGGCTGAAATCGCCATATCCATGTGTATACATCTCTCAATCGCTGAACTCATAACAACTGAATGTATGCCTGCTAAACTAGTGCTATGTCTTTGAGCTGAGCTATATCATGATGAGCATATGTATGAATTTGTCATCAATTCTTTGAGCATTGCCTCATTGCTTTGCGACCGACATTGGGCTGTTCTGTGCACTACTAAAATCTTGTTGAGCATCTTTGTATGTGCACCTGTAAGCCGTTATTCCCTGACAAACTCGCTATCTTGCTGGGTATTGCTCAAACATCTGAAGTCTCAATTGCTTTTGTGTTCTGTGCATGGAAACTTGGGTAAATTAATTTATCTTTTCACTGTGATCACTAGGCTTCAACAAACCCTGTGCTCAACTTCAGTACCCTGTAGCTGTGAGTGTGAGCTACAACTTGGACAGCCAAGTTAGATACAAAGCCCAAGTTGAAGTCAACTGAGATAGTTGACACCAACTGAAACTGTGAGGTCAACTGAGTGAGTTGATACCAATCTGCCATGTACCCCGAGCATAACCTCGTGAGAATCAAAGTCAATCGAACCCGCTTGATAACTGCCTCATATCAACTTGATTGTAAAGTGCTTTGAAAGTTTGTTGCTCATCCGTGCATCTCAGCATCAGAAATCATATTCACTTGTGCATAACTAAGTGAAAATTGGGGTCAATCACCACAACATTAATCGTGCATATGTGCATGTCAAGAGTAATCGAATTGTTGCATCTAAGTAGCTTGCCGATCCGTGCATCATATCCATCTCGTGCATCTCGCCCGCATCTTTGCATATGATTTGTGAACTTAAGTAGCATGCTTTGACTTATTGATTCAATGAACCCTTAATGTTTTGAATGATATAGCATGCTTGTCATCTGAACTGGTTGCTTGCTGTAGTATTCTTGCTTATAGCATCACCCAACCCTTGCAACATATTGAATTTGTGCACGTGATTCTGTGATTAGTTTGAGTAGCTTGCCTCATTGTTGAGTCCATCATCCTTCTGTTCAATTTGCTATCTCATAACTTATGACATCTATGCTCGCATAATCTTGATACTCCCCGACATAAGCCACGAGTTTCGAAATTGTTAGTTGCCTAACTAAACTTTGCTCAAACCCTGCAACCTTTGGTTCCCATGCGCATACCCCTGTGAAATTTTGAGTAACATCTATGCTAACTGGAATTGCTATTTTACTGAGATTGACTCTGTGTGCATTCTCTCGACACGGGAATCTTACCCGTATTGCTTCCCCCGTAAGTGTGAATTGCTTGGTTGTCTCGATAGCCATAATTGCCGTGGTATCTTTGTGCATCAATCTGTGGCACTTGAGTGAAATCTCTCGTTAGCCGAACTCATTGTTTCGATGTGCTAAGCCCGAGTCGGTGTGTATCTCTGAATCCCTGAAATCTGATTGTCGTAGACCCTAGTTCCCTTGATCTTCACAATGCTCTGCTGATCAGTGCATCATTTCGAACCATGCACATAACCTGAGCTTTGCTGCACATAAGTTGTGCTGTGCTGTGCACTTACAACAACAACCAGCACTTATGTGTGCTTGAATTCCAAGAACCGGTGATTGGTGTGTCACCCCGTGGGCTTAGCTTCCTGTTTTGAGAAATCATTGGTTGTTTGAGTATTATACATGCTTGATGTGTGCTAGGATATGGTTGCTTCTTTTTGAGTTCAAATTGAGTTGCTAGATCATGTCAGGATTTTGGTCTGCAACTGGGGATGAAAACAAATCCACTAGAGAGCTTGCTTATGGTCATGCCTTACAATATGAAACCCCCATAGACCATGATGTCAATGACTTTAGGGAGTACTATGAACCTTCTCAGGGCCCTGACCTTGAATGCACATACCATAATCATTATGAGCACATGTATCATCAACCACCATGGGAGGTTGAACAATGCTATCCTCCAATGAACCCATGTATGCAGTCGATAATGGAGAATATCAAACTCATTGAGCAAAACAATGCTATACTTGAATGGAAAGCAATGCATGATCATCCATATAGCAACATGTCTGAATTTCCCTTTGCTAGTGAACCTTGTGCACAATCATGTACTGAATATCCATGTGAAGCATGCATACCCGCTAGTGAAGACTCTCCTTCAATTGAACAGCTTAACATGTTTTTAAGAATGAATCTCAGTCATTTACAAAATGTAGAAAGGGAGTATGCCCTTAGTCAATCCACTAATGTTGAATATGAACCTCACCTAGAGGAAAATGAGTTGACTAAAAACACCAATGCTGTCAATAGGGATGAATATGCATATTATTCAGATGATGAATATGATATGTTAGAAGAGCATGTGTATGATGAAAGTATGGTGGAACCTTTGGGTTCAGAGACATTAAGCTTCTCTTCTGTGAACCCTATGAATGATGCTTCTTCTAATATTCATACATGTGATGCTGATTTGGGGTTTGAACAAGTGTTCTGTGAAAATAAGCATGCTGTGCAACTTGCATCTGACCTAGGGATAGCTGAATTATCTGTTGACACAGATGATTCAATGCATGTAATTGATGTGTCTAATTCTCAGCCTAGGTCACAGTGTGAAGTTTCTTGTGATATTCCTATGCATGAAACTGAAGTTGTAGATGATGATTATGGACTGGGGCTTGTAGAAATGTTTTATGAACATGAGCATGTTACAGCACTTGTAGATGATTTGGGGGATATTGATGTGAGTGATACTGTTACTCTTGAGCTCACACATGTGAACAACCTAGACATGCCCAACATCCTGCTGATGTCACAATCAGATGGTCTTGCACCTAAACCAACTATTCTAAGAGTTCCTAATCTAGGTCTAGAACTTTGTGCTTCCCAAGTCCTCTTGGACTATTTTGCATCAAAGTATAACACCTTTAAGGTGCCACAATTGGAATGTGTATATCTCACTCATATTAACAAAACTCATTTTGAATTAGACCTTGTGCATGATGTACCTTTAAAATTGCAAGATTTTGTGTTCAAAAACACACCTGTTGACAAGTTTAGGTTTGGGAGTAACTCATTCACATATGCAGCCTTACTTGCACTATCATGTTATATATGTGTAAGGCTGTTGATGTTTCTGCATATCTTCTTTTGGGTTGATCCTCAACTCTTTAGATTGTTGGTGTATGGTGAATTTTTCTTGTATATAATCCAGTAGGTCTTGTTAAATTTTCTTCCTTGAATCGGTTGAGTCTTCTTTTGCATATATTATGCTAATCCAATATGATCTCAGCCGAGAATGTTGGATTCTAGCCTTGATTAATGAAGCTCTAACCTTGCTTTCGCCGACATACCGGTAATCTCTTCCCTTTTCTCTACTCAACATAGTTCTCTTGGTATGTGACTGTTTAAATTCTTATCATCTGTTGACACATTGAGGACAATGTTTGATTTAGGTTTGGGGGTGCATTTGCATATAGAGTTTTTAGTTTTTAGTCTTTAAATTCTCATAAAAAAAAAAAAATCAAAAATTTCAAAACTCTTTGTAAATACTTGCATAAAAACCTCCAACTTTTAGAGATCTTAGAGTCACTAGCATGCTTCTAGCTATGTTTACATAGAGATTCTGACCGAAATAACTGAACTTGGAAGTACTGGAGAACACAATCGGGTTTCTTAGTTGATTAGAGCGTTAAAGTTGGATTTAACCATACCGGAGGGCGAATTAGGTGTTGTATAGATATTCGGTAGTAGAATTGTGATCACCCATAGTGGAGACTACCCATTTTTACATCAAGCGAGGCACCGACCTTCATTTTTTGTGACTTTCTAAAAAATCTGTTAGAGTGTGTGTCACCGTACGTCAATTCCGGGTAGGAATGGTGAGCTACCCAACTTCGCACCACTTTCAGACTATTTTGATCTCTTGAGTGCTAATTTCATCAATCATGAGGGTGACGTTTAAAGATGAAAACTCCTTCTTGTAGTTCGATTTGCGATTAGCATCACTCTCTCCCTCTCAACAACATCAACAATTCATAGAAACACATCGTCGTCAGCAAGCGGAGCATCATCAGAATATTTGAAGAAAAGATGAAATAGTCCAAGGTTTACATGCAACAAAGAAGAGAAAAGAAAATAAGATGAGAATTAGTGAAGTTTATGAAATCAAGACAATACAAGTTGTGTAAAATTGAGTTTTATTGTTATTTTTTTTTCATTTTAAAAAAAAAAAAAAAAAAAAAAAAAAAAAAGTTTGTCAAGTTTTTGTGAAGTTCAGAAGTTCATCATCAGCTATTGAAGACCGAAGACCGAAGATTGAAGACGTTTCTATGAATGCAGAGAGAGTAATGTTAATTGCCGATCGGGTGAGAAGGTAAGTGAGTACTCCCATCCTTGCTAATGGTTGATTTCCTTTCTTAGAGATCATCAGAAAAGATTCTTTTTGTCCACAACTCCGTGGAGTCTCCAGAAATTATTTCGGAAGGTTATCCTTCTCATCTTCAACGTGTGCGGGATTTCTCTCTTTATTCCCGCTGCACACATGAGAGACTAAAAAGCGGTCTTTTTGAGTGCAATTATCATAAAACCTTATTGGTGAGGCAGAAGTCGAGGCTTGTGATCACTATCGAATCCGAATTCTTTCATATGGTATGGTTACTTCTCGCTCAACTCTTAAGGATGAGAATGCGTTCTTTGATAGTTCTAACTTCGTGTTACTAGCATGCAGAAACTCTATGTCCTCATAGCTCCTTGGATGCTTGAGACTCTTTTACACTCGAAGTTGGAGAAGGTTTTGTGGGTACACCTTTGGTAAACCCTCACGAGACTACAACTCGTCCACTAGGGACACCTAGGGGTTTAAAGGCTTAGTGCATACGCTAAATGCATTCGAGAGACCAGCGGCAGTGGTATAGTTAGGATTTCTTAATTTCTGTTTCACTTGAGGACAAGTAAAATTCAGGTTTGGGGGTATTTGATGAGTGCCAAATATTGCATATTTCTACACCTTTTTATTGGCATTTAACTCATCTTTTGTGCTCGAAAATCGATATTATCCCAAATTCTGTATTTTCTTTGTTTTCAAGAATAAATATTTGTACTAATTAATTTTGTATTTTTAGGTAGTAAATAAAGCTCGGAGAAATTGAGGAGCCAAAAGAGCATAAAATTGGAGACGAGCGTCTATGGAGCAGAAAGCCAAAGCCCGCGCGCGCATCAGTTGCAACCCAACAAGAAGCAACCCAACTTACAAGACATGGGCTTGAGCAGTCCAAGACCCGACCCACGACCCGGATCCAAGCCCGTCCCATATGAGCCGTTATATTTGCTCCATCTGCATCCGACGGTCGCATCAGCCCACGCATCGAATTACCCTAGATCCTACGGTCGCTCCATCCCTTGCATCAACCTTTCGCTGCACCCGCTCAACACCATAGCCATCTATACCCTTACCCATCGAGCCAAACACCATTTCTCATTTCATCTTCTCTTTCTCCCGACAACACCGAGAGAACCACCCTACCTTCTCTTCTCCCGACCATACCAAAGACCGGCCCGACTTCGCCACCACCATCTTCTTCCACTGACACCAGCACCATCAGAGCCACCACAGCTGCACGTCCGCCGCCCCTAGTTCTAGTTATCTCTCACCTAGCTTCTCTCTTAACCCTAGAGGCTATGTTGGAGATAAATGGAATTAGGGTTTTCCCCAATAATCAATTGATGGAGATCAGAGCCGAATTCACAGAGCCGACAACTGATTCAGCAAGTTTGGGTGAGAGGGTTTTCACTAAATTACTGATTTGAAGAGAGTTAGGGTTTGCATGTATAAATAGAGGATGAGCAGTGTATGTAGTTTTTCATGCCTGGATTAGCCAGTGCACCACTTCTAGTTTAATTTGTGTGTTTAATTATGTTCTAAGTTAATTTACTAGGGTGTTGATGAAACCCCTAATTTTCATGTGAAGCAATCAATCTTTAGTCTTGTTCTTGCTATGTTATAATATGTTAGGATTAGTAGTTAATTGTTGAGCTTATGAACCTGTGATGAGTTGTACTGTAAGAAGACAACTCATACTAGGGGGAATTAGTGAAATATAGTTAATAAACATCCACCTGAAACCTTCAAGGGAAGGCACAAGAACACAACTTGAGTTGCATTGCCTGAGCATAGGATTAGGAGGTGAATTCGATCACCCTAGTGCTCTTCAATCTTGTTTACAACCTGTTGTACACCTTAGCTTACAGTCACAATCACATTTCCTTGTCGTATCGACAACCAAACCAACTATAATTGTGTTACCTTCTTAGAAATCAGTTTAGCAAAGCTTTAGAATCAACTTCACACACTCCATTTCTCTGTGGATCGACCTGTACTTTCCCTGCCTCCAATAGGCACTGTGCACTTGCAGTTTAACACGTAGGCGAAACACTCTTCCCAGCCTACCAATTGTTCAATTGGAGATTAAAGCAGTGGATCGATCTGCAACAAAATCATCATCAAATTCGTGTTTGGGGTAGAAGCAATTTTACCATACATACATTGGCGCCGACTGTAGTTGCAGGAAATCCTACACTACACCCCTCACAATAATCCACACAACTAAGACATTTGAAGATTAATAACAATGATTTTATTGATTAATTCCTTGAATGTTTATAAGATAAGATAAAAAAGAGCTAAAGAAATTACAATCACCACAAACTTTCTCTCTCTTAATAACTTGTCTAACACTCTGAAAAATAATCCCCCTCTACAACTGGCTCATTCGACTCTTTATATAGGGTAGTATACAATGGATGACAGCTAAGCTGTCCTTTATTTTCGGGAATGACTTGCGAAATATCGCAAGTGTACAAGTATTCATTCTCGCAACTCTCCTAAATTTCGCTAAGCCTTCACACCTTTCTCGTGTTTTGGTTGTCGTCATTCATTGCGTCATTTATATTACTCTTTTGCGACGCCCTTGCAATGCTATTGTTTATTGATCCCACGAAGTATTGATGTCGCGATATTCTGATCCTACATCTTGCCTCTTCTCATGTCTTCTCTGCTAAGGAGAGAATGTCATGAGAACCAATATTTTGAAATGCCGCAATCGTTTGTTTTCCTCCAACTTTTTGCCGATAGGATTCCGTGAATTTAGGAATGACTATTTACACGTATCTAAAATTTCCCTTTTTTCCGGCACATTTAATGTTATCCGGTTACTCTTTTCTCGTCTATTTAAAGGAGAATTCCTTGTGAAAGCATTTCTCTTCTTTTACTTCGTCTTCTTCATCGTCTGCAACTTTTTTCTGCTGCTTTTCTTCATCGTCTTCTTCATCGTTTTTCTGCTATTACTCTTCTGCTACTGTTTCTATGGCATCAAGGTTTGTTAATTTTACTGAATTTGATCACTTTGTGATTAATCTCTCTTATTGAAGTTGTTTTATTCTGATATTGTTCTTCTTTTAATGACCTCCCTACCATTTTTGTTTTAGCAAGAACAAACCTAGCACCAAGTTCACCATTGTAAACCCTAATATCTCCATGGGTTCGCAACCGAAATCCACTGCCTCTAAAAGAAAGCCTGCGAATAACAAGGTATTTAAGAAACATTTACTCTTTTAATAACAATATTGTTGCCTCTTGTTTCTTATTTATCTTGTAATTCGCAGATGAAAAAATGTTGATAGGTCCCCCAAGAAGCCTCGTCATTCTAAACCTTTGCACCTTCATTTACCTTTCCTATATTCAAACTTACAACTCCTATCTTTACGAAATCTTCGCAAGATAACCCTACCGTTTCTTCCCCGCGAAAATACTCACAAAGATAACACTTCTATGCCTGAATTTCTCATAGATCAAATCCCTCATAACAGTCCCATTGCGAATGAGCCTATTTCTTCTTCCATTGTTAATGCCTCTACCATTTCTCCAGTCATTAATCCTCATGAGATTTCCTCTTCTCGTGATATTCCTTTAACAAAATATGACTCATCTCTTCCTTCTTCTATCTCCGTTACTTCCTTTTCTGAGCAAATCCCTCTTACTAAAGAAAATTTAGAAGGAATAGATGTGGCCTTCAAAGTTCTATCAGATATCGTGAACGATGTCAAGAAAACTTCTGTCGACCCTATCAAATCCGATGTCTGCGAGATTTTGAGCAAACACCTTGGCCCTGATAGAATTTAGCAAACATCTTTGGAGCAAGAAATTAATATCTTGAAGAATGATCTCCAATCTATGACTGCAAAATGTAATATTCTTCAACTTGAGAATCAAAAACTTCAAAATATTTCACTGGATCGTGATAACCTTCGCAAGAAGAATGAAGAACTGAAAGGTATACTCATACCTCTGTACTGTCTCTTTTTTTTTTTATTATTATTTATTTATTGAACCAAGAGCCGTTGTTCGCCCTTCAAGCTTTAAACCAGAAGCGAAAAATGGAGATATACCAGTTGGAATCTACTGTTGAAGAAGTTCGAGTTGATAGAGATGCTTGGATGGAGCAATATAACCAATTAGATAATATTCATACATACTCTGTTGACCAAATAGATAATCTTTCTAAAGAAAATGCTGACTTAATACAGGAACAAGGCTCATTAAGTAATGAATTATCTCGTCTCTCTTACTCTTTGACTAAAGCTAATCTGGAGTTGGAAACTTTATCAGATGAGAATGGAATTCTTTCTCAAGAGAAGCGAACTCTGTTAAACAAGGTGGCGATTTATTCGCAACAATTTGATGTTTGTCAAAAATTATGTAAAGAACAAGAACAATCTCTTTGCTCGTTGAGAAATCAACTTGAAGAAGTTACTGCTGAGAAGGATAAACTTATTCAGGGTAGAATAACCTTAAGTGTAAAGGTAAACCAATTCAAGGATCAATGTTCCAAGTTAGAAAATTCCAACTCTTCTCTTGCGAAAGAAAATGCCTTACTTGTTTCCAACGAAAAAAGCTTGCGATCTCGATTGAAAGGTTTAATTGGAGATAATTTTGACAATGACATGGATTATTTGGAGAATAGCTGTTCGGCTTTAATCCAATATCTTACCTCGCAGAAGGAAGGTAGTCATATTATTTGACTACCTTAATGTATTTATTATCTTGTGATATTTTCCTTGCGAAGTCCAAAAATCTGAATAAATTTCTATGTTCTTTTCTTTTGTAGATGCTGAGAAAAATCATCATTCTTCTATTGCCACTCTGAAGTCTGATTATTCAAAAATTCGCAAAGAGAATGGAATACTCACTTCTTCCCTTGCTCGCTCTCACGATCGTGCAGAAAGAAGATTCGATTATATGTCTGACTGTAAAGATATAGAGAGTAGAAATCATCAGAAAGCATTCCTTCGTCAATTTCATCTTAAGGCCGAAGTTCTTGTGAATGACATTCTACTATCTAAATCTCTTGATCCTGTTCGTGTCGAACCTCTAGAAGTAAGTGACGATGAAGTTCCTAATTCTCCTGACAGTGATTTTGACTACAATAGTGGCGAAGAGATCGCGAATGAAGAGACAATCCCTCCTAGTAAAATTGTCAATGATGATCCGGGTGATGGAGGATCCGTGGAAATATAATAATCGCGAAAATACGGATAAAGTTCTTTGAAGAAAGCCCAAGATCTCCTTCCGGTGAAAAAACCGATATTTGAGAATTGACTTTCTCTTGTAATCTTTCATCTTGTATTGTTACTTCTTTATGTACTTCAATCATCTTTTAGATGTGTTCATCTGCTTATTATTACTCTTTCTTTTGATGAATATAATTTTTGGTATTTGATAATTGCTATGTTGTTTTCCATTATCTTTATTTATGTGGAAATTCATCATTGCGACAAGATCGCAGGACGTCTTTACATTTTCATGTAATGACCCATTGATCTTGCCTTATCATTGTTTTTGTGTGGTCTTATTTTGCCTTCCTAGTTAAATGTCTTATTTTGCCACCCTCATTTTGCATCAATATGACAGGCCTAAATATTCTTGCGAACATAAAGTCCCATGACATTGACGTCTTGCGACAAAATCGCAGGACGTCCTTACACTTTCATGTAATGACCCATTGATCTTGTCTTATCATTTCTTTAGTATTTTTGCCTCTGCAGAATATTTTGTTTGCGACAATATGACAGGCCTAAATGTTCTTGCGAACGTAAAGCCCCATGACATTGCCGTCTTGCGACGAAATCGCAGGACGTCTTTACACTTGCATGTAAAGACCCATTGATCTCGTCTTACCCTCGCGTTAGTATTATTGCCTCTGCAGATCATCGCACAAATATGACAAGCCTAAATTTCCTTGCGAAAATAGAGCCTCATGACATTTGCGTCTTAAGACACTTATCACCTCCCTAATGGAGGGTGCCGCCCTTATCATCTCCCCGGTTGCCCCTTCAAGGAGGCGTACATCGGCCATACAAGACTAGCTCCTCCCATCCTGGTCTTAACAACAACCAGTTGTTTTTGCAGCCTCTTATCCCTTATACCTATAGGGTTTATGGTTACGAGACTGCACCCTAAGTGGAGTTTTCTTCGGGGCCGAGTGCGATGTGCCAAGACTTGCCAAGAATGGCCGAGACACTTCAAATGCCCCAGCCACTCTTGGCTCAACCGTGTACCTCGGCGCCTTAGTCATACACTGACTCCTTGGAAGAGACCCTCGGTCGTCCAACCTGGGTATAACCTTATATATATAGTTGGAAATCCAACGTATCTCCCCCGGATAGGCTTTCATGGGCCCCGAATTTTCATGACTCAGGTTCCAGGAGCGGTGTAACCTTTTCCCTGAGCCATGTCAAGAGATACCCCCTTATATGACGCACTTTAGGTCTTACATTTGCCTCTTACGAAATATCATTCGCGAACTAGGGTGTACGCCATAAAGGTTCGTCCCATTCACTCACTCATTCATTTCTGTCAATTCGTTCAATCATTCATTTTTTATTATCTCTTGTTATTTCATTGGCGAGATATTCGCACATTCTTTCTTTATTGTATGCAATTTCGCAATCACTCTGTCGCAAGATCAATTCATATGAATTCATTTCATTCCATTCTTTCAACATTTCAAAATTTATTCTTTCCCTCCCATCTTCTATGGATAATATTTCTTGAGATATAATCTATTCCACGGTCTACCCAATCTCTGACCCACATCTTTGCCCTCAGGATCCATTAATCTATAAGCCCCTGTTCCAACTATCTCCTTGATGATATAAGGTCCATCCCATTTTTTCGCCAATTTGCCGCCACTTTCTCGCTGATATATTGGTGTTTCTCACAATACCATATCACCCGGTTGAAATTCGCGTGGTCTTAACACGTTTGTTATATTCTCTGGCTAATCTTCGCTGATAATTCTCCATATGTTGTAGTGCTCTTTCTCTATTTTCCTCTAATTCATCTAATTTAACCAAAATGTTTCCCGCACTAAGATTTTCTCCCAAGCTTCTCTCTTTGTTGTTGGGATAATAACTTCTGTCGGAAGTACAGCTTCAACTCCATATGTTAGACAAAATGGTGACATTCCCGTAGTTTCTCGCCTTGTTGTATTGTAAGCCCACACTGCATTATGCACTTGTTCACACCATGCCTTATTATGTCATTCTAACTTCTTCTTCAGTATGTCTGCGATTGTTTTATTTGTTGCTTCCGCTTGTCCGTTGGCCTGTGGGTATAAAGGAGTTGATTTCCCACATTTTATTTGAAATGCATTAAGCAAACAATTCTATATTTTGTCCTCAAACTGTTTCCCATTGTCGATACCAACCAGGCTTTGGAATTCCAAATCTACATATTATGTTTTCGAATATGAAGGTAAAAACATCTTTATCGCGAATGTGTTGTACTGCTTTTACTTCTGCCCACTTTGTGAAATAATCTGTAGCGACAATCAGATATCTCCTTTGCCCTGTACCTGGTAAAAAAAGGTCCTACAATATCTAATCCCCACTTTCCAAAAGGCCATACACTTGTTGAAGAAGTTAATGGTGCTCCTGGTGCATGTATTTTCTTTCCATGCCTCTGACAATCTTCGCAACGTCTTGATACTTGTTTCGCATCTTCATGCATATATGGCCAATAATAGCCTTGCATTTTCGCCTTATGTGCTAAAGATCTTCCACCACTGTGATTGCCAGCATCCCCACTATGTAACACTAGTAAATACGCACGTGCGATGCACCTGCCGACATGTCCTTCCGTTATAAAATTTACGGGATAACAAACTATATAATACTAAGGCGGAAAATCCTCCTTCAAAATAAAAATTAATGTTTTACAATTTTATCTCTTGTAATCAATTAGATGCGACTTACATTTCAGCAAGTGAAAAATTCACACACAATAGACACCGAAATGTAAGATTAAACCAAAACTAAAATAATATAGGAAATGAAAAAAAAAACATTAAGTCAAAAAAAATACGACTAAGAACTTCACAGACATTAATTGGTAAGATGTTTACCTAAGCTAAGAGGACGTAAGAACTTCCTTGTTGTAGTTGCAGGAAATCCCACAATACACCCCTCATTATATTTTGTTTAACTAATTCATTCAGAAGATAATAGATGAACAATCATGAATATTTATTAATAATTTTCTTCAAAATCTTTACACAGGAAAATGGAATTACACTTAAGATCTTACTACATTCGTTCTGTTTCTCTCTCCTAATGACTTGCTTTCCAATCCAAAAAGAACTCTCTCTTACGACAGATTTACTCATCCCTTTATATAGGGTAATACATAGTGAATGACAGCTAAGCTGTCCTTTATTTTCGGGAATGTCTCGCGAAGTGTCGCAGGCGTACAAGTATTCGTATTCGCGACACTTCTTAACTTTCGCCATATTTCATATCTTCCTATCGTCATCCAGTGCGTCATTCATATTAATCTTCTGCGACTTACTCGCAATATTGTTATCGGTTGCCTTTGCGAATTGTTGTTGTCGCGATATTCTGATCCTACATCTTGCCTCTTTTTTCTTGAATATTGCTTGAAGAGCGATCTTTAAGAAAAAATACGTTGTTGTAATAGTCTCTGATTTTTATTGATGAAGGAACGAGCGAAAGAATACTGGACTTGAAAAGTACGTACTTGCCTCTATTCTTTGGCGAAGTTCCGAAGTTTTTAGAAGTATGTATGAAATATCATTTCTTGCCTCATGGGTTATGGAAAATAATGGATCTCGCAATCTCTTCTCGCGAGTTAGGAAAATAATTGAATCTCATATGATAAGAAAATATGTTGTGCAATACCCGAATACTACATCTTCTCGCCTCTCCTTATGTTTCCTTACGTTGTGCGATATCCGAATTCTTTTGTCGCAACCGTTCATTTTCCATTAAAAATCTTCTTCAGCATAGCTCCATGAATCTAGGAATGACCGTTTACACGTGTTTGAAACCATTCTTTTTACCGGTACATTTAATGTTATCCGGTCATAACACTTTCTTGCCTATTTATAGGAGAGTCTTTTGTGAAGAACATTTCTTTCCTTCTATTTCATCTCCTTTATCGTCTGCAACTGTTCTTCTGTTATTCTTCTTCACCGTCGTCTTCATCATCCTTCTGCTATTTCTTATTTGCTATCACTTCCATGGCATCCAGGTGTTGATGGGTGAAAACTACTCCTGCAGAATTTGGTAATTTGGGGTGTGATAGGGAATGAATTTAAACCTTCAACAAATGCACTGCGCGGTGAGTGCTTGTAGATTCGAGAGATCAATCTGTGCAAGTCCGGCCTAAACCAAGAAATGGCCGTTCCAGACTTGTTTCGGTCACAAAGTGAAGGAGATGGGGTTGATCTTAGGGAGGGAAGCGAAGAAGGTGTTGAGATTGTGAAGGTGTTGGCTTGCTATGACTGACTTGATGACAAGATGGTTGAATATGACGGTATCAACGCTTGGTTTCGTCGACCGAACTTGTGTTGTTCTCGTCTCCGTATATTCCTTGTTGTTGTTGGAAATAGGGTGGAGACCCTATTTATACAAGTCATTGAGCCTCATTCACGTTTCTCGTGGGAAGTGGAGGTAGTGGAATGATGGAGTAGTGGAGTTGTGTGTCGGAACACACCACCGCCTTGCCCACTTTTCCTGTTCATCTCTAACCGTCCATGACTTCCTAACACGTTCTTGTGATGGCGCGTTGCACGCCGCACGCCGTAAACCGCCAGACCAATACCCCCAAGATGCATCCCCGCCTTGTGACATGATTGATGTCTGGAATGTGGATCGTGGATCCACGAAAGATAGCATGTAATCTTTGAATTGAATAATCTGCGTTATTCGTAAAGTCGATACTTGTGAAGTATCGTGTGTATTTTATGCACGGTATCATTGCGGTGTGGTAAAGTGATGGGTAATGACTCCTCACTAACCAAATAACTCCCGACTGGGTTGTATAACCAAGTCGGTGAAGGCGGACGGATGAGATGATGTTTGAGACACTCATCTCGCACCGTTGATGAAATTAGGGTTTTTAAAGAGGTGCGCAAGCATCACTCTTTAGCTTGGTCGAAACTAAGCATGGGAAAGGTTTTGAAGAGGACCGACCGGGCATGTGTGTAGACAACACGCCGGTGTGCACGTCCATACTTCACTTTCCCAAGAAGGCGCAATCTAAGCCACTCAATTTGACCGGTAAAGTTGAGTGGTTGAGATCGATTTGCGATAAGAGTTTGATGCCGCAAAGAAGCCGCGCGCCATGCTCTCTTCCGGCGCGTTTCCAAGACGACCTAGCTTGGTCGGTCTTGGCCGGTTGGCTTGGCGTGAAGGTGGCGGGCTGATGTTCACGCCCATGTCTCACCGTCTCATGAAAACGCGATCTAAGCCACCCACCCGTCCGGTGAAGTTGAGTGGTCGAGATCGATTTGCAATTTGGGAAGTGTAACCACGCATGTTTGAGCGGGCGTTTTGGATTGGCCAGGCATGATATGCCTTGGGCGACCGCAAGAGGAGGTAGATGGGTCCACGGTGGTCATGCTTTGGTATAACCGACCCGCTTAATCTAATCTGTGACCCTCCATTCGTGCCGGAGAAGATGGACGCGCGTGATGGCTTGAACCCTAATTTTGGCTTTCAAAGCCGCGCGACCATGCTCTTTTGGGCGGACGGTTTTGTTGTAACCAACCATGGTTGGCTTTGACCGATTGGTCAAGTGTGTAGGCGGTCACACGGTGATTGTGTCGACATGCTCCGGCCCTTTGAGTCTACATCTACACCCTCCATCTATGCCTGCGAAGATGGACGGTTGAGACCGCTTTTGCGACACATGTAATATGCCGCAAACCCTAATTTAGGGTTTTCCGCCCATAATGCTTGGTATGGACGGTTTCTTGGCAAGCGAAGGCCAATGGTCGACCATGCGGGTCGGCCGTGTGTATTCCATACCGCTTGGGGGTGATGGAATTGATCTGTGGTCATCCAATCATGCTTGTGGAGTTGGATGACCGCGATCGATCATATTTGGCAAGCTAAGGCCGTGTGTATTCCATACCTGCTTGGGGGTGATGGAATTGATCTGTGGTCATCCAATCATGCTTGTGGAGTTGGATGACTGCGATCAGATCATATCCGGAGACCGATACAGCCAAGTCCGGATGCTCAATCGGGCTAGTATAACACACCGAGAGGGGCTCAATCGGGCTAGTATAACACACCGAGAGGGCTCGGGCTAGTATAACACACCGAGAATCACCTGTACGGGTATTTCGTACATGGATTCATTATAGTGCTTGAGGTTCGTGTTACTCTGTAAGAGTAACACTCGGTCGTCATGCCACACCGATAATGGGTACAGAAATACAAGGCCGATATGAAATTCACAGAAGGGATTGTTGCTGCATGCTCCAACCTGGAGGAATTTTACGTATTCACAGAATGGGATTGTTGCTACATGCTCCATTCTTGGTGAATTAAGTGAGGAGTATCCGTCACTTATAAACGGCTTTATCTTTTACAAGATGTCAGCGCATGATTTTTCTGGTTATTTACAAATTTAACCTTGAATGAAAATCCACCATCAACATTAAGTCCCCTGCCTAGCACATAATGGTTACATTATTGTGTGGTAGGCATGAGATGGTGACATACATACGTGAGAAAGACAGATAAAAGGAGTTTACCCTAAGAGTGTTGGCCGACCGCTAGTTCCCCACGCCCGTCACGCTTGTATGGAATCCCGGTGGGGCCGGTTTCTTTCTTTGGGTATTTGAATCGAAGAGGAAACCAAACAAAAGAGGAATCCTTGTTCTATTGGGATTCTTCTAATTTTTGTCTATAAAAGAAGCCAAACCCCTTTTCTTTTTTCTCACGAATTTTTTTTTTTTTTTTTTTCAAAGCAGCTCCCGTCCGTGACTTTGCTGCTGCCAATAGTTGCTGCCGGAGCCGCCGCCAATAGTTGCTGCCGGAGCCGCCGCCGAAACTGCCACCGTCGGAGTTGCCGCCCGTTCCAAGGTAAGTTTCGCACTCTTTTTTTTTTTTTTTTTTTTAACGGTGAAACCCTAGTTTGTTTAGGTAAACACCTTTTGTAAGACATGTGCATGCTTAGCTTTCTCCACCATTTGGCTTGAATCCCGTAGACACGATTCCCATGAATAAAGAAAATCGTATGATGCATGCGGATGAATGAATGCGGGCCCGCCGTGTATGCCGAACGTGGGTCTTATTCTCATATGCTTGACTGAAATTTGCATCGAACTTGAAATTTGTACTGGACTTGAAATTTATCCCGACTTGAAAACTTGAGTCATACCTGAGAATTTAAATAACACCACTGTCAAATTTGTACACCAAACTTGTACTGACTACAACTTGCATTTGGGCCGACCATTGTATGCTCCAACGTGAGTCGTGTCTTTGCTGTGTGTGACTACATGCGCTTTCATATGAGTTCTGACTCCTGCGTTTTATTTCATTGCGGTAGAAAGAAAAAGAACTCTTGTCGATATGTCTTCTGGAGATAATGCCGGTGCCACGTCAGGAAGTGTTGATAGCTTCAAAGATATGCCGAACATCAATGATGAGTTGTTCACCTTGCCTTTTCCAAATATTAGGAAGCATCCTTCTCATAAGATAGTCTTGCTTTCCGGTTCAGAAAATATGGATGCTGATCCATTCTCTTCTTCCGCACTTGTGATGAGATTTTGTCTCCAGAGAAACGAATATCCGCCTTCTCCTATTGACTTCAAGATTTGCCATGCTCCACTGGGCTCTTATGAAGGATGGATGAGACGCATGTTGAGTAATAAGGGCATTAAGGACAATTTGACCAAAGCACAAATTCTCGATGCGGTCATGGCATCTGCTACCCTCGAAATTAGGAAAGACACCGCGGGCTTGATCACCTTCATTTCTCGGTGGCGTATTTCTACTCACACAGCCATATCTAGATGGGGAGAGATGACCATTACTTTGGAGAGTGTAGCCGCGTTAATGAACCTGCCTGTTGCCGGAAGTCTTTTTTACGAGCTCTCTGATGCGGAACAAAGTAATTATGATGCTATACTTCAAAAAGGCTGAGGGATTCGAGAGTCTGGACAAGGAGGAGAAAAAGGATGCGAGATGCTTTTATACTTGGTGGGTTTCGGAGTGGTCTTCTCGACCCGCAGTTGAATCAAGAGTTGGAAAACGAGCTCAGTTTGATCGCGTTCCTGTCTTTATGGCTGTCCAGAGATGTATTTGATGATGGTTCAGGGAAGAAGACCATAAGAGGTGAGCTTGTTAAGATTGCTATAAAGCTGGCGCAGGGTGAAGTTCTTCCTCTAGCTGCATTGTTCCTTGGATCGCTGTATTCTCATCTGGACGCTTTAGCAATGGATATGCACGTTTCTAACGGGTACAAGAAGGTGGAGTCGCACGTTCACTTCGCTTTTCTTCAGGCGCTCTTATGGGAACACTTCATAAGTTATGCTCCTACTCCTGCACCTTCACTCGTTAACTTGTACGGCGGCTCGAGAATACTCCGATGGAATAAGAAGCGTCCTAAAGCCGGTGCGAAACTTGTGGAGGTATTTGACAACATTTCTTCCGTAGATTTTCGTCCATGGGGGCCGATTCACTCTTCCATCGTTCAGCCAAAGACCTTTGCTGACGATCCTGGCGTTGTGTTGCGTACCGATGTTGAGACCATGAGATCTGGGAAATTACTTACATGCGCAAATGCTGCATTCCAGGATATGTCCTGTCTCTATTCAACGGAGAATTTTCCGTGACTCCGTACAACATTGACAGTGGCTGCTCGCCCGATGGGATTTGATCGTGGTGTCCCATTTATCCGTCCACTAGGGGCTCCGGAAGAATTCCTTCCACAAATTCTTAACGCCAATGTGTTCTTAGACCGGTGAGCCTTCCTTCGGCCTATTGGGAGAAACCCGGTGGTGACCGACAGTATAAAGAATTTTGGGGGAAACAACCTTGATCTTCCGTAAATTTTCAAGAGTGTTGTGACGAATTCCCGTAGTGAGCCATCTTCCGACGTCTTGACGAAGCATTTCCTAAGAAGCCACTTCCATCCAAACGGACAAGAGCCGAGGATTGCAGTCCCTAAGTAGGAGAGAGACCTAAGAGGCAAGCATGCGGTCCTAATCCTCAATTATTCTAATATGCAGTATTTAAACCTCCTCCCATCTGGTTCTTTCATTTCTCCAGTGTAAGTTCTTCTAAAACGATCCTTGTTTTAAATCGTGGAATTTCGAAAGATAATGCCTTCACAAGGTTGGCACGCATCCAAAACGGGAAGGCCGGGTCATCATGTCGAGTAGTCGGTCATCATGCCGAGAAGTCTCAACGGTACATGGAACTTTCATGCTGAGAAGTCTGACGGTATGGAACTTCATGCTGAGAAGTCTGGCGGTACTGACCTTCACGCTGAGAAGTCTGGAGAAACCGCTCCTTTTTCTGACAATGACAGAGATGATGCAAGCTCGGTTGAACAAGGCGCTTTCCTTAGTGATCTCGTCGACGGGGTCGTGACGGAAATCAGCACCCAGAGTGAAATAGATGTCGTAAGGAATGCAAGAGAGACGGTGCCCGCTGTAGTTGAGACGGCTCCCCTTGGGATCCATCCTGGACAGGCTCCGGACCATATGGCTATTGTGGTGACTTCTTCCCCAAGGCTTCCCGCAACCGACAAGACCCCGCGGTCGCCGAATTGCCCTTTGATGCAGCCGGGGCTTTGTTCGATCCTCCTTTTACCGTCCCTTATCCAGGTCATGTGTTGGTTGGTGGATTCAGCGTGCTTTGTTCAGTTTGAAAAGTTGTACACGATAACTGGAAGAAACACGGACATATTGCTACCACCGCAAAGCTCAAGAGTCGTCTTGCATTGGTCAACCGCGTCCAAGAAGCTTTAGTTTCCATCCAGGGGATGAGCGCCGCGATCGGTGGAACAGCTTTCAAGAGGTGATTGAAGATTGGAGGTGCCATCTCGGACGTGTTTGCGCAGCATATCTTCAATGCTCCCTGGTTCTTCAAAGGGTTCTCTTCCGAGGTTCAGGAGCTCCAAACTACATGATGAAGTCCCTTCCGCGGACCGTGTTGCTCGTCAGAAGAAGAGGTTGAGAGGTTGTCTAAAGAACCGGAGCTGAAGCAGTGCCGTGCTTCAAAGGATGAAAGTCTCTCTGCCCAGAAGGATGAGTTGTTGCTTAAAGACTTTCCTTGAAGTATTCGTGCTATATACTGGCGTTTTCTCTTATATGCTTTTCTTTTTTTTGAGTGATAGTGAGGATTTTCTTTGACTTCCGGTTTTGGATCAATAGGTAATTGAATTGGCTTATTTTTGAGATAGTTTTGTGAACAACCCTTTTGAAAGGGATTATGTTAAATGAGATTTGCATCTTGGTCATGAATGATTGCACATATTACATGAAATTGCGAATGTTATGTAAAAGGGAGGTACGAATGGAAACAAACATGGCGTTTGATCACCGAACCTCTTTCTCCACGTGCGGGATGCTAAGTCCCCAAAGTGAATTCTAAACTATCTTTCTTGTAAAGTTGTTGAGTAAAACTTACTTGCTTTTGAAGCCTCACTATATCAAACCGGAGTAGTCTTTCTAAGAAAATCCTCTCAAAGCTATCTCTCCGAACCAAGCTTCTCCTGAACAATGCGCTTCAAAGCGTTGCATTCACTGGTGGGGTGATGGAGGAACCTGTGGTAATGACAAGACCTCGGGTCCATTACTTCTTGATCAAGGCGAACGCCATACCGGGGTAGCTCCACCTCTCCATTTCGTACCCACGTCTCCAGCGGTTCCTGAATCTTCTTCATTGGGAAGGGGAAATGTAAGTACCCCGAGTCTAGCTTTTCCTCGCGTTAGCGGGCGTTGTAACGCCTCTCCGCGGCTTTGACGTGGGACAAGAGATGAAATTGGATGACTTGAGTGCCATCGTATCTGTGGGATCGCTTGCCTAAGTAAAGGGATGTAGAAGGTGTCGTAACGTCACCGCTGAGTGACCGGATTGAACGCCCCATCCTCCGTACTCGTATTTCCCGATTGATTTCTCCTTCCTCAAGCGTTCCTTTAGCTGGTTGGGAGGCCGACGTGGATTGGACAGTCTTCCGTGATTCAATAAGAGTTTTGAAATACAAATCTTCTAGCAGGGCTCCATAGGCGGCAGGTTCCCTTTCTTTATCCGGCAGATATTGTAGTACTCCGGGCAAGTCTTTTCCTCTGTGGAGTTTCCTTGAGTCTTCGTCGGCTGGGCCATGTTGTTCGTCTCTCCTGAGTCCCCTGTGATTACGTGCTCTTTTTGCTTCTTCATCGGTAAAGGTGTGACTCCTGGCTAATGATTCAACATTTCTTGTGCTGCCTGAGCAGATGCTCGTCGACCCTTCTTGTAATTCTGCCGCTATATCATTCAAAAGGCGAAATGTCTCGCTCCGCCTCCCGGTGATACCGCTGATTTGCCAAGACATCCTCCAAAGATTCCAGCTATGCTTCCCATGATATCTCGAACCGCCCGTAGTTTCCTTGGATACATTGCGAGATGGAAACTGAAAATTGAGGATTCAATTTTATGCAACCGATAGATCAATCTCCCACCGTGGTCGCCAATTGTTGATGGGTGAAAACTACTCCTATGAGAATTTGGTAATTTGGGGTGTGATAGGGAATGAATTTAAACCTTCAACAAATGCACACATGTGGTGAGTGCTTGTAGATTCGAGAGATCAATCTGTGCAAGTCCGGCCTAAACCAAGAAATGGCCGTTCCAGGACTTGTTTTGGTCACAAAGTGAATGAGATGGGGTTGATCTTAGGGAGGGAAGCGAAGAAGGTGTTGAGATTGTGAAGGTGTTGGCTTGCTATGACTTGTGACATGAAGATGGTTGAATATGACGGTATCAACGCTTGGTTTCGCCGACCGAACTTGTGTTGTTCTCGTCTCCGTATATTCCTTGTTGTTGTTGGAAATAGGGTGGAGACCCTATTTATACAAGTCATTGAGCCTCATTCACGTTTCTCGTGGGAAGTGGAGGTAGTGGAATGATGGAGTAGTGGAGTTGTGTGTCGGTAACACACGACCGGTCTTGCCCACTTTTCCCTTGCTCATCTCTAACCGTCCATGACTTCCTAACACGTTCTTGTGATGGCGCGTTGCACGCCGCACGCCGTAAACCGCTGCACCAATACCCCAAATATGCATCCCCCAGTTTGTGACATGATTGATGTCTGGAATGTGGATCGTGGATCCACGAAAGATAGCATGTAATGTCAATTGAATAATCTGCGTTATTAGTAAAGTCGATACTTGTGAAGTATCGTGTATTTTATGTCGTGTGTATTTTATGCAGGTATCGCATTGCGGTATGGTAAAGTGATGGGTAATGACTCCTCACTAACCAAATAACTCCCGACCAGGTTGTATAACCAAGTCTGGTGAAGGCGGACGGATGAGATGATGTTTGAGACACTCATCTCGCGACCGTTGATGAAATTAGGGTTTTTAAAGAGGTGCGCAAGCATCACTCTTTAGCTTGGTCGAAACTAAGCATGGGAAAGGTTTTGAAGAGGACCGACCGGGCATGTGTGTAGACAACATGCCGGTGTGCACGTCCATACTTCACTTTCCCAAGAAGGCGTAATCTAAGCCACTCAATTTGACTGGTAAAGTTGAGTGGTTGAGATCGATTTGCGATAAGAGTTTGATGCCGCAAAGAAGCCGCGCGCCATGCTCTCTTCCGGCGCGTTTTCCAAGACGACCTAGCTTGGTCGGTCTTGGCCGGTTGGCTTGGCGTGAAGGTGGCGGGCTGATGTTCACGCCATGTCTCACCGTCTCATGAAAACGCGATCTAAGCCACCCACCCGTCCGGTGAAGTTGAGTGGTCGAGATCGATTTGCAATTTGGGAAGTGTAACCACGCATGTTTGAGCGGGCGTTTTGGATTGGCCAGGCATGATATTCCTTGGCCGACCGCAAGAGGAGGTAGATGGGTCCACGGTGGTCATGCTTTGGTATAACCGGACCTGCTTAATCTAATCTGTGACCCTCCATTCGTGCCGGAGAAGATGGACGCGCGTGATGGCTTGAACCCTAATTTTGGCTTTCAAAGCCGCGCGACCATGCTCTTTTGGGCGGACGGTTTTGTTGTAACCAACCATGGTTGGCTTTGACCGATTAGTCAAGTGTGTAGGCGGTCACACGGTGATTGTGTCGACATGCTCCGGGCCCTTTGAGTCTACATCTACACCCTCCATCTATGCCTGCGAAGATGGACGGTTGAGACCGTTTTGCGACACATGTAATATGCCGCAAACCCTAATTTAGGTTTTCCGCCCATAATGCTTGGTATGGACGGTTTCTTGGCAAGCGAAGGCCAATGGTCGACCATGCGGGTCGGCCGTGTGTATTCCATACCGCTTGGGGTGATGGAATTGATCTGTGGTCATCCAATCATGCTTGTGGAGTTGGATGACTGCGATCAGATCATATTTGGCAAGCTAAGGCCGTGTGTATTCCATACCTGCTTGGGGGTGATGGAATTGATCTGTGGTCATCCAATCATGCTTGTGGAGTTGGATGACTGCGATCAGATCATATCCGGAGACTGATACAGTCAAGTCCGGATGCTCAATCGGGCTAGTATAACACACCGAGAGGGGCTCAATCGGGCTAGTATAACACACCGAGAGGGCTCGGGCTAGTATAACACACCGAGAATCAGCCTTGTACGGGTATTTCGTACTTGGATTCATTATAGTGCTTGGAGGTTCGTGTTACTCGTAAGAGTAACACTCGGTCGTCATGCCATACCGATAATGGGTACAGGAAATACAAGGCTGATATGAAATTCACGAGAAGGGATTGTTGCTTGCATGCTCCAACCGAGGAATTTTACGTATTCACGAATGGGATTGTTGCTACATGCTCCATTCTTGGTGAATTAAGTGAGGAGTATCCGATCACTTATAAACGGCTTTATCTTTTACAAGATGTCAGCGCATGATTTTTCTGGTTATTTACAAATTTAACCTTGAATGAAAATCCACCATCAACAC
>JAJJWW010009612.1:0-66588 GCA_023531295.1 Papaver armeniacum | reverse complement strand
TTATTCTCGTATACAATACTAGATAGATACACAAATAAAGCTTAAAACAAACCCAATTAGTGATTAGAGAATTATTTTTTGAATTTACAAAGAAATATGGAAGATTATATGTGGAGAAGAAGGGTTTTTTCTTTTTGCTCTAAATGAGATTTAAGATTTTAATTTCTCTCGTATGGACTAAATATTGAAAAGGGAAGAAGTCTACATGGGTAATCAGACTCATAGATGGGCAAAAACACAAATACTAATAGATAACCCATACAAAAATTTTGATTGGCTAGAATTAGGGACGGGCTATAGCCCTGTTAGCCCCCTGCTAGGCCTGGTCCTCATACCACAAACCACCTTCCATGGGCGGGGTGGAATCACTACCCTTAAGGCTAGGTCTAACCGTGGTCCAAGATTCAAGCTATTTCTTGGATCCACGTCACCAAAATACAATGTCTAGGCGCAATGGGAACAAGAGATTCCGTGTTGATACGCATTTTAAAATCTTGCGCAAATGCTGAGCTTTTAATCGGCTTCAGTGACCTTGTTTGTAACTGCGTTTCCTAGGAATACTCAAAAATGCGGTTTCAAATTGCGTATTGAATGTGTTGACCAGTCCATGCGCAGTTTGAAACTGCGTATTGACCGTGTTGACCGGTCAAAGCGCAGTTTCAAACTGCGTGTGGAAGAATATTCTCGTAAATTATTCTCTGATACGCATTTAGGAACTGCGTGTGATGCTTTTTCAGTACGCAGTTTCAAACTGCGTTCCTTGGGTACTTCCAACTTGGATGCAAGCTGAACGCAGCACTCATTCTGGATGTGAGCCACTGCTCACAGATTTGCGACACTTCAATAGTGCCTAATCTTTGATGTTGGAGGCCATTGTACCCAGTCTAATTGAGTGAGGTTTTTTCCGTTATAAATAACATACACAGATAGCATCCTTTACCGTATTCTAATAGACCTCTCTTTAATTAAGTTCACATATAAGATTTTTCCTAGTCTTTGATTATACCTTGTTGAGATATGGAGTACTCTAATCTCCAGTTTTTTTACTTTCAACCAACTTCCTTTGTTGCTCTGCTACTTGCTCTTGTATCTTGTGTACTTAGTGTTGTTGCTTCATCAATCAAATCACTCAGCATGTGTGTCATTGTTAATTAATTAATAACTCCAAGGAGCGATCCAGGGGATTCATTCGTGTGATTTACAGTTGATGTAAAAAATGGTTGATTATTCTAATGAGCCTTAAAGAAGTTGTTTGTTTATGCGGGTCTCTAATTAGTTTCTGTTGAGTGTAAATTGTCTGTTTTCTCTACTAAGTATCATTTTCACTCTTATTGTTTGAACCGTTTTCATGTTCACATTTGACCATAATCCAATATTCTTTATTTACCTATAAATTAGAATTAGAATTAGAATAATGTGAAGAGACACTAGTCGCACATAGTTAGATTCCGCATTCAATATAATATGGAATGGCCGCTCTACTCATTGCCAATTGGTTTTAAATTGGATGCACGTGGATTTTAAAAAATTATAAGATACGAAATAGCACCATCCTAGATGAGAAAATTTATAAGAAGGAAAATAAAATAAATAAAACCGTGACCAGCCAGCGACCAAATTAATTGTTTGGAACGATGATATATAAAAAGTGATAAAAACTAGAACGATAATAAATAATTGTTTTTTTTTTTTTGAAGGAACAGGGGGCTACACAGAGCCCCTAGACTAAATATATTAATAAATTGTCAACAAGTGACAGAAATTCATACATCATCAACAAAGAATAGTAAAAAATACATTTAATGAGAGCCTCTAATACAGAAGATCTAAGATGCATTAAAAGTATAGAATACATATTCAAATAGAAATCAGATGTTTTATGAGTGATGGTTTTTGGAACTCTTTCCAACCATTTGGATAACTTCTTCAGATCTTGATGCTCCCATAGCAAGGAGTAATAAGCACATAACATCATAATCACGATTAAAACCGGTAGCCATGGATCTTGTATCGAGTTGTAGAGATCAACGTCACGCCGGAGGAGATCGTCGTCAATGATATACATGAATATACCATCACATGTTAACAAAGTGTCATTAAGGCTATTATATTCTTCATAATGACAGTAGTCAGCCATTAGAAGACGATCAGGAGAAATATATACAAAACCTGATTCTAAAATCCCTGTAGAACAAGGATAAGTTTTATTGAAAGCATAAAAACCTAATTTAAGTGTTACCCAAATTTACCCTAATTAATATTAGAGTAAATCTAGGCAAAATTTGCTAAAGGAATTGAAGAAGAAGAAGAGGTAGTTTGAATTTTTGGGATATTCAGTTAGAGCAAGTGTTATGGTGGAATCCAACCTATTCCAAGTGTGGAAAATTCATGGAAGGTCAAGTCTAGTGGCTTCCAAGTTGGGGTTTTCCACACAAAATCCAAGCAAGGTTCCATGGTTTGGTGGAAGGGTCCGTGGAATCCATGAAAACGCAAATACAAATAGCGTAAAACGCTATTAAGAATAGCTTAAAACGCTATTAAGAATAGCGCACTAAAAGACAAAAAAACGCTATTAAGAATATCGTTTTTTTTAATCCGTAGATTTAAACTAAGTTGTTGAAAATCTAACGGATACGAAAAAAGCTCTATTCTTAATGGCATAAAACGCTATTAAGAATAGCGTTTTATGCCATTAAGAATAGCGTTTTTTTTTTTATCCGTAGATTTAAACTGAGTTGTTGAGAATCTAATAGCTGAGAAAAAAATTCTATTCTTAATGGCATAAAAAGCTATTAAGAATAGCGTTTTTTTAGCGCTATTAATATTGGCGTAAAACGCTATTAAGAATAGCGTTTCTACTATTCCACCATTACACTTGCGCTTCCATCCACAGTTCCAAGTGCTGAGTGGCGTGGAAGATGGAAGATGGATGGATTCCATCATAAGACTTGCTCTTATGCAGAGCAATAAGAGAGAGAAACCCTCGATGATAAATAATTGTTTGGAACTAAAGGAACGATGATAAAAAAAAGTGACAGACCCTTTAAACATGTTAAAAGTGTTTGCAATTTTCGAGCAGCAATGGCTGTGACACACATTGCACATCCTGTCTGTCGTGTGAAACACTTTTGTCGACTACACTCCCATAATAATACTCCCTCCGTTCCAATTTACTTGACGTTGTAGAGTTTTTCACGGAGATTAAGAAATATCAGATAGAGTAAAATCTTTCCAATAATACCCATATTAATTCCTACTTAAAAGTTAAATAGCCTAGTTTTGTGTTTCTAGATTCTAGGAAAGTTATCAGTCCCGTAATAATTTACTTGGGATGTACTACCAAATATTCCAAGATTGAGTATATATCTTCCATGGGTTATATTTAAAAATTAAAGTAATTTTTTTGTGTTGATTACGATGAGTATTAATTCTCTGGTGTGATTCCAAAGCAGGGGTAAATTAGTGAGAATTGAGGAAAAATACTAAAATTATCATCTAATTTGGAAAACAAAAGAAACCCTAAAAAAGCAAGTAAATTGGAACGGAGGGAGTATATAATTAAGTGATAACCTAACATCGTCCCTTTTGAACAGCCATTCCCGAAAAATGAAATGAAATGATTCGATTCAAAGCAAATTAGTGGATTCTCTTTTCTTTTCTGTGGTGGAACAAGCTAGGCCACACTGATAGAATTAAAATAGGTACAGAGAGCAGAGGAAAATGTCCGGTTCCATGAATGATCACGAGCTTCCCGTGCATTACTTAATTTCGATGGAAAAAGACAGAAATAGACACGGCATAACGTGCAATCCACTTCTGAAAATAAAGTTTTTGCGAATTTAGCCAAGGAATCAACTACATGATTCGACGTTCTAGGAACAAAATAAAAGCATGAAAAGCCTGTGCAGGATGTTGCTATTTTTTTGGGGTATGCTTATCTTAGAATGTTCTACCTATTCCTTATTTAATGGTGGAGTTATATGTTTCGAAATGTGTCCATTTTTAGTGGGTATGTAAAGATTTTTAAGACGAACATACTTTTTATTATAGAGAATGTCTCCCAAATGCGAGATAATGTGAAAATAGCAGTGCGAAGGGATCTTCCCCTAAACTAAATAAAAAAAATAGTATTACTCGTGTTACAATCCTAGGGGTTAGGGTAATACAGTCAAAGACTAGATTTAGTCACCCCTAAACCAGGGACGGACCCAAAATTGTTCAATGGGTAGGGCTGAAATGTCACTGATCAGCAAGGCGGCCGAAACCGTTACAATTTTTTTTGGGACGAATGACATAACTGGTTTGCAATTTTTATTCTCGTATACAATACTAGATAGATACACAAAATAAAGCTTAAAACAAACCCAATTAGTGATTAGAGAATTATTTTTTGAATTTACAAAGAAATATGGAAGATTATGTGGAGAAGAAGGGTTTTTTTTTTTTTTGCTCTAAATGAGATTTAAGATTTTAATTTCTCTCGTATGGACTAAATATTGAGAAGGGAAGAAGTCTACATGGGCTAATCAGACTCATAGATGGGCTAAAACACAAATACTAATAGATAACCCATACAAAAATTTTGATTGGGTAGAATTAGGGACGGGCTATAGCCCGGGTTAGCCCCTTGCTAGGCCCGTCCCTGCCTAAACCACCTTCCATGGGCGGGGGTGGGAATCACTACCCCTAAGGCTAGGTCTAACCGTGGTCCAAGATTCAAGCTATTTCTTGGATCCACGTCACCAAAATACAATGTCTAGGCGCAATGGGAATCCGAAATTCCGTGTTGATACGCATTTTAAAAATCACAAAAGACGCAGCTTGTAAATCGTTTCCTAGAATACTCAAAATGCGGTTTCAAATTGCGTATCGAATGTGTTGACCAGTCCATACGCAGTTTGAAACTGCGTATTGACCGTGTTGACCGGTCAAAGCGCAGTTTCAAACTGCGTTTGGAAGAATATTCTCGTAAATTATTCTCTGATACGCATTTAGGAACTGCGTTCCTTGGGTACTTCCAACTTGGATCCAAGCTGAACGCATCACTCATTCTGGATGTGAGCCACTGCTCACAGATTTGCGACACTTCAATAGTGCCTAATCTTGGATGTTGGAGGCCATTGTACCCAGTCTAATTGAGTGAGGTTTTTTCCGTTATAAATAACATACACAGATAGCATCCTCTACCGTATTCTAATAGACCTCTCTTTAATTAAGTTCACATATAAGATTTTTCCTAGTCTTTGATTATACCTTGTTGAGATATGGAGTACTCTAGTCTCCAGTTTTTTTACTTTCAACCAACTTCCTTTGTTGCTCTGCTACTTGCTCTTGTATCTTGTGTACTTAGTGTTGTTGCTTCATCAATCAAATCACTCAGCATGTGTGTCATTGTTAATTAATTAATAACTCCAAGGAGCGATCCAGGGGATTCATTCGTGTGATTTACAGTTGATGTAAAAAATGGTTGATTATTCTAATGAGCCTTAAAGAAGTTGTTTGTTTATGCGGGTCTCTAATTAGTTTCTGTTGAGTGTAAATTGTCTGTTTTCTCTACTAAGTATCATTTTCAATCTTATTGTTTGAACCGTTTTCATGTTCACATTTGACCATACTCCAATATTCTTTATCATTGTTATAAAAACCTATGAGGTTTGTCTCCATGATAGCCTAGGCTATCAAACGGACGACATTGAATGGGGACCCCGATCCGAAGGTCGGGAGGCTCCGGATGGAGGAGTTATTGGACGGCTACGAAAGCCTGCGGGCCGGTGTGCGTGAACAAAATATGGGTGGTTGGGGTGCGAATTCGTCATCTAAAACCCGATCGTATCAAACACTTATCCCTTTCGCCTCTCTGAGCAGCAGGAATGAGAGAAAAAATATAGTATTCATCAAACGTATATGTGAAAGTGATGAATCTCAAGCTAGGAATCTGTCTTATGCTATGGAAAAAAGCTAAAGAAAATATTGATCAGCAATAGCTTGAATCACCCGTACAGGTACTAATTATATTGATAGTTTAATTAAAAGATCCAAATAGGTTTTTTGCTTTATTTTGATTGATTTTTTATAGTAATCAGGTGATGAGTTAATCAGGATGAATCAAAAATTGGAGGCAAGAAAAGTGGTGCTGGGATGTTGTTCGTTTGAGTTAGAAGTTTTGAATCAAATATTTCATTGATTTACATCTCAGAATTTGTCAAATTGTTGGTTCATCGGTTCCTAGAATTGATGGTTGGCTTACTTGATATCATGTTTACTACGGCACCACCACCACCGAGTCTATTTTTCGCTCCGCAACTAAACCCTAATCACCGAGTTTGTTAATATCACGTTTTTTTATCCACTGCCTCATCTCCTCCCTTTTCCACCCTCTGTTCTCCTTGATTGTCTCTTTAATTCCTAAGATTTCTTCTTCGGTGATCATATCTGCCTTGATTGTTCATTGTCGATTTGACTCTAATTATTGTTCATTGTTTGCAGCTATGATTTTCGTTGCTCTGGATAAACCAAAAAAAAAACTACGGTCTGTTGGTAAACCTATATCCTATTAATCTTTTTTTTTTCTTTATGATTGCTTCTTCAAGGATTATTATGATTATTTAGGTTAGATTATTGTATTCAGTATCTTCTTATTTAATTTAGGTGTTGCATTGTTCATATGGGTTCCTTAGTATCGCTTTATTTTTGAATATTCAAAATCAGTATATCACTTGATTTTGATAGTTTGGTAATGGTCTAATCACTTGATTTTGATAGTTTGCAATGGTCTAATCGATGTTTTGTTATCATAATACCACGTGTTTTTACATAGTTAACTTGCATGAACATATTTGTATTCTTGATGGGTGTGATTTGACAAAGATTTGAAATTCTCACGGTGGTGGATCTATGTCCGGTACTTCCATTTAGTGTCGATTAATCTAAAAAATTTATGTAATTTTTTATAATGTTTAAGATGTTTCTCTATTTCTCTTCGACTTCTAATGCCAAAGTAATAGAACTGATGACCAGCTCTTAACACCTCCCAACAGGTTTTGTAAGGTCGTATACTTTCAATTTTCCAGTTCCGAATTTCCTAATTTGAATTGATTTAAAGAAAACTCCATGAATGATTTTAATTAAGCTTTCTACGAACTATCTCTTCTGGTTAAGAGGTTAACTTATTGACTACCCGGAACAGAGAACAGTCTTTTGAACTATGTTAGTTTTTCCTTTCACGGGAAAAGGTGGAGAAAATATATTGTTAGTCTCAGCTCAATGATTAGTTTTATAATCGAGCATACTGATATTGAAATTGGTATATTAATCATATGATAGGATCCTTTCATTGAATCATCAATGAAATTGGTATATCATTGAAATCGGTATTATTGTCTAAATTTTGGAAGCTTAGAGATCGACAGGTACTGGTGCAATTCATTCGTGTTTGCATCAGCATCACAGCCTTAAACTAGCCGGTAGGCAAATGACAGGATGAGTTATTAACTATGTAGAGTTGTAAGGCGAAGTGCACAAGTTTTGAATGTGGTATGAATATATCAAAGACAAGTTGCCGATTCATGGTTCAGATTGTCTTACTTATTGTTGCAGTTTGCACGGGCACTTTAATGTAAAATATGAATTACTTACTTCTCACATAGAAAGAAAAATTTCTACTACGGATAATTTTAGTTCGCAAGTGGTATTATATACACATTTTAATATTTTGTACTTGTGCACGGTATGGACAAAAGAGTTCAAACTTTGTGTTGTTTTTCTCTTTGATATATGCAGTCGGAGATGTTATTTTGCTCAGATGTCGATGGGTTTCCTTTCTTGATTCCACCTATCTTTTTAACAAGTAAGTAAAGATGAATATTGAACAAAATCAATACCTTCAGTTTCTCTTTTCTTAGTGAGACAAGAGTTTAGAACTTCTTATATTAATTCCATATTATGTTTATATATCTCCAATCATGTACTTGCTAGGTTGTTACATAAGTGCACTAGATGTACTTCTTGCTCTTAATTTAACACTTCATCTAAATTCAGGCCATATATAGATATTTTTTATATTTATATTAGTCGGATCCCTTTCTGCAAAGTATGTCTGCTTATCTAGCTCTCTTTTGCAATAGGATATTTTTTTCGTGTTTGGAATTGGTAAATTGAGTGTTTATTCATGTTCTTGCCATTGCCCTGCTTTTATGTTTGGAATTGGGAAATTAAGTGTTTATCCAAAGCATTTCATGTTCTTAATGTTGGCGTGCTTTTATGTTTCGTGGTCTAGGTTCATGACTCAAAACTAGCTATATCAGTCGGATCCCTCTTTGCAGGGTATATCTGCTTATCTAGCTCTCTTTACAAGGAAGTAAGGCGCGCAGGTTTGCTATGGAGCTTTTGGTGAAAGATAGGAGAATGGGGAAGGGGAAAATGAGGGTATAGGTTCAGATGCTTTTATATTTGCAAGAGGCTTGGCATGTTATTTTTTTATTATGTACTCTTTTGTGGGTACGCTTATGTTGTTAGAGGTGTCAACTTCCTGAACCTAATGTTTTAAAGGGTTATATGTACATTTAGTTGCTTAAAGTCTTTTTTATTTTATTTTTGTTAAGAAAAAAAGAAAGGTCCCTACACCTCATATGTTTTGTTGTCATGTGCTCCAGTTCGGGGGGAAAAGTACCAAGATTTGAAGATAGCTTAGATTTGTATGTTCCATGAGTAATTAATTCAAGGTCCTCGATTATGATTCCACACTGTAAGTCTCTTTTGTTTGTGTTGTGATGCAGTGGGAATCAAGATGGAAAACGGCAGGTACAGGCACAACTCTTCTATAATCTCTTTTTTATTTATTCTCTTTTTTTATAAGTGGGAGTATAGGACAAGTTAGTTGAATCAACTTCGAAATTTTTTGTTTGAAGGAACATGCATGGGCCTTCTTCAATCTTCACAAAATCACAAAATATTAGAGATCCAGATCCTTTGACATTAGTTAGTCCTACTTTAGATTTCTTTGCCTTTGCAATTAGTGCCGGTGGTGATGGATGGATTATGGCTTTAGATTTCTTTTCCTTTGCAATTAGTGCTGGTGATGGCTGGATTATGGCAAACCTTTTTTGGAAGATGTGGTTAGATATAATATGTCTGACGGATGGTATTATAGTAAATGAAAGTGTCGCAGATGTTAATGAAGAAACATGTGTAAACGATTCTGATACGGTATGTATCCATGTATTCGTACTTCAAATCTGTGACAGTTCTACACTTTTGAATTTTGATTTGTTCTCAAAAGCAGAAAATTTGAGATGTTTAATTTTTTTTAGAATGACTGATACAATCGCAAATATATTGGAATAGTAAGGAAAGGCATATATGGAATAATCCCATAGGAAATGTATGTTATGCGTTCACATTGAATTTTTTTAATACATTATTGTAATTTGTAAGAACGAATGCATTGCAATGTAACCTTTTTTTTTTAAGCTCGGTATTTTAACTTATTAATATATTTGAATACTAACATATTTATCATTTTGATCTTATTAGAAATGCTAGGATATATAAAAAGGTGCAAAACTATTGTGAGTATTAGCATAAAAAAGAATGCTTAAATTTGTCGTTCGTTAGCCTTGATGCAGTCCATTGTCCCTTAAATTTGAGATGTTTAATTTTTTTTAGAATGACTGATACAATCGCAAATATATTGGAATAGTAAGGAAAGGCATATATGGAATAATCCCATAGGAAATGTTTGTTATGCGTTCACATTGAATTTTTTTAATACATTATTGTAATTTGTAAGAACGAATGCATTGCAATGTAACCTTTTTTTTTAAGCTCAGTGACTGCTTACTAATATATTTGAATACTAACATATTTAACATTTTGATCTTATTAGAAATGCCAGGATATATAAAAAGGTGCAAAACTATTCTAAGTATTAGCGTAAACAAGAATGCTTAAATTTGTCGTTCGTTAGCCTTGATGCAGTCCATTGTCCCTTACAACTGATCATTGGGCAAAGTAGCTTCATTCACGGGCTTATCACTAGGTATATTTGGTAATATATGATAGAATTCATCGCCACGCGTTTAAAATATTTGGTTGCAGGGGTGATGTAGTTAAAATATATACTTGGTAAAGAACCGTTGGCTTCTTCTGTACGCCAATGGTTTTTTACAGACGGTGTTTCCTAACTAAAAGTATTGTGGTTGAGTGGAATATACGAGGTCAGGTACATCGCGACTTGAAACCAAAGGTACACTCACATTACGTTAATCGGATGCAACTTTCTACAAGCCAAGAAGTTCAGGTAATTTTTTTTTTTTCAAACTTCAACATTATAAGCTAGGAAATACTTTTTCATACTATCAGGTCTGATATAGTTAACAACCTTAACAAAGACAGATAGTGAGGGTGAAGTCCTTTGGATATGAGAAATGACCCAATGTCTGACATTTTTGTAACTGGAAGTTCAAGTGGTCAAGCGAGATATTGATGGTGAATGGACAAATAGAATTGATATGCAAACCAGTAATTTAGAATGAGAATCCGGCGACCAATTTTTTTCAAATAACTGTACTAAAACATTTTGTAGTAAAAGATACTATTTTCATATTCTAGGTGTTATGAGTAATGGGAAGACACACTGTCGTGTATCCGAGTAATTCATTGATGCCTCAAATTAGGAAAGCACCTGGGCAGGCTCAAGAAGCGTTGGCCACTCACTGTAATGGTCTTCCATTGGACTTGACTTACATTTTTTTGCTTAGAAAATGGGTCCCAAGTTGTTGCCCACACAAGTTTAATTTCTGCATTAATTATTTAGAAAATTTTACAGGCTTTCCTAATCTATACTTTATTCTATTTGTGAGTCATTTTGCATTTTTATATCTTTGCAGGTGAAAGAATTTTCATACCATTATTTCGTAATATTACACATCATTTCCTTGCATCATTGTTGAAACAAACCAGTGGAACGAGGTAGATATTATAATAGTAAGATCGTTTATATATTTTGTGTCGTTTTATTGTTATCAACAATACACCGAGTACGTGTTTATAAATGTCTAAATAGTGCTCTCTTTATATTGTTTTTTAGAAATTCCAGCAGTACTACGGTGCTTCCCATATGGTTCTTAAATTTTGTAGGCATTTTTTTCTCACATACAATCAAATATAACAGTTAATATGGCATACAACCAAATATAACAGTTAATATGGCCTGTAAGGATTTAAGCCCTCTTAGTGTACATTTGACTAATTTCGCGGTACCTATTTGATTATATTTATTTTTCACTGTCCGTCTCCAAAAACTTATTATGGGAGGTCCAATCCTAGCCCGGGATTGTAAATGCTGCTTCTATCAGAAGATAAGTCTTAACCATGGATCTGTAGCGTAATGGTAGCGCATCTGACTCCATTTCAGAAGATTACGTGTTCGATTCACGTCAGGTCCAATTGAGGCGTCTTTAAAATGTTATTTTCTGCTTTGGTTGAGATGCTCTGCTTTGTTTGTTGGGTATTTTATATATATGTTGTTTTAGATTCCCAAAACATTGAGAGAGAAGATAGATTGGCAAAGGAGGTCACTTTCGCTTATCGCAGGTTCGAAATCAATTTGTTTTCTACTCTTAGGCGAAGTGTAATCAGGTCCATAATCTGATTAGTAATGCCAATTATAAGAATTAAGGTGTGATTAATGTTTTTAAATTTCCCTTCATACATATATGCATCTAATTTCCATTAATGTTTTTTGAATTTCAGAGGCATCTTGCACCTTCCCATTCTTCCGAATTTTTGTATCTAATTGTTATAAATATGATGGCTGGATTGTCGAATTTTACTGGCGCTAAGAATTCAGGTGATCCTCCAACGCATGCAGTTCCACTAGCCATGGTAGGGAAGAATACAGCTGCCGGTTTAACTGTAAAAGAAGGAATAATAAAAGAAACACATGCAGCTAAAATTGAGGTATTGGAGCTGGATCTTAGTTCCATGACTTCAATGAGAAATTTTTTCGCATAATTAAAGTATTTGGATCTTCCACTCTTCCACGATGAACATATTTATGTGAGTATCTAAGAATTCAAGAAGTTTATTTTCATCATCCTTTTGTCGTTTTTACTTTCTTATGGTGCTATTTTTGTACATGAGATGCAATGAGTGACTTCTTTCCTAGATTTGAAACACATTTGATTTTGGTTCTGATTCAACTCTCTCAAGTATCTCAATATTGGAGAAGTGGGTTCTCTATATTGATGAAGCTAATTTATGGACCGTCGAATCTGTCTACTACCTCCATAAGATCGGACATGAAGAAAAGCTTAGAGGTAGACTATTTAAGCCCTGTGATTATTAATGTTCCCCCATTTTGTTATTGTTATGAAGATTATTCATTGTTAGGTGTAGTTGTGATTCCTTTACATGTTAGAAATATATGATTACATTTAGAATGGAAGACATACTGAAAACTGCATATATTTGTGTACATGTTAACAATATTGAACATAAACCATTAAACTTGCAAGCGTGGTTTGCGTAAAGGTTGGTTCTCCTAAAACGTTAACGAAATTTGGAATCTGAGGGCATAGCCTTACTAGCAAGTTGCTGGGGTTTTAATCCTTATATGCCTTCTAACAATAACCCCAGTTGTACAATTACCTGTTGATGATGTTATTATGACTCACAAATGTTATTGGAGGAGCTGCTATCAGTGCCTTTTTTCCATCTGTTTTGTATGACTAAAGTATTTTCGAGTAAATGATGTTAACTCAAATTAACATGATTTCTTAAAGTTAATTGAAAAAATTAACAAATGCCATAGGCATTGATATTTTTGTGAGTTCGTTATAGATAATAGAGTAAAATCCTGGACTAGATTAAACATTATTTTTACCTGTAGTGCATTACTTTGATTCTTGAATTAGGTTGCACTGACTCGGGAAAGATTTATCTCTACGATATAAGTTTCTCAAATTCACCATATGGTTTCATAGCAACTCCAGTGAGTATCTCTAAGATTCTATTCTAAGTTGCCGCAAGATATTTCATAATAAGTAGTTCTTTGTGTTTGTTTTTCCGATTAAGTTGCATTTGAACTTGAAGTGCTAGCTTCTTTAAAGATATTTCAAATATTTCTTGAAACCGAATGAAAATGTTTCTTCGAGTCTAAAGGTTTATAGACATAAACTTACATTTAATTTGAATATTCTTATGACAGGGATATGAAAAGTAACCTGTAGTTGATGTACGACTGCTCAATCTCCTCCAGACTTCTACCCGAAGGTAAATCTAATTTTTCATAATTTGAATAGCTCTCATCTCTCGAAAGAGCAAGCCCCGATTTCACTAATGTTAACTTGGAAACACTCAGTTATCCGAGGGTTTGTCGTGCATCACTTATTTAGTTAATTTGAGAATTGATTATCATAAATGATGATTTCCATTTGTAAATTAAATTACATTAAGGGATTACACCAAGTATAATGTCATTTACCTATATTCTCTACATAATGGAGAAAATTAGGCTAACCTTGATTTTTTTTAGCTAACAGAGATAATCTCATGAGAAGCTTGGACAAATTTTTATAGAACTTGATGATTTATGAATTGGATGTAAATATCTTATTTGCTTAACTTTTATATGGATTAGTTTTTCTTTCAGAATACTTATTAGATTAAGGTTGTTGGGCGAGCATCAAATTTTAGATTATGACTTCTAAAATTTTCCAGGTTTCTAGAGAGAGGGAGAGAGAGCTAGCTGAAGCTAAAGTATCTGCAAATCGTGTTGCAAATGAGTGAAAGGACGAAAACGTTAAAGTCAGGCATGTTAAGCAGTGTTGAAGATTAAGTTTTTTCCGGGTATTTTTTTCCCTTTGAATAAGATCCTACAAATCTATTTTCTTCAGTTCAAACTAATTCTGTTTGGGCTTTTCATAGAGTCAAGGCTTGATGCCATGGATGCCAACTTTCTACTCATGCTTTTCAGATATACTCTTGGTCAATTTTGAAGATGCAGAATTTTTACTAATAGAAGAATGTAACTTATTCAAAGGTTACTTTATTTCTTAGTAGTGTGGGAAGCAAAAATAATCCCTTGATTCTTCTTTTCTCTTATCTAAAGGAGTTGTAACTAATCGAAACCATGCTACAGGAATGGGAAAAGTTGCTATTAATTAAAACCATGACAACAATTGACATTGTGCTTAACGCTGGCAGCATTATTCGGGTGTGTATTTCAATCACAGTGTATATTAAGTAAAATAAGTTGTGGTATACCAGCTGAAAAGAGAATGAAGCAAATATAGAATATTCATCCATGGCTTGGTGGAAAAGGAACCTTCTCGACTCGCAATGATAAGTTGGACTTGATAAATTTATTTCTGGCATAACAGAAAATTCAAGTTTCTAACTAGCACTTATCTCGCTCAATATAGAATCGTATCGACTGTGTGACCATGTAACATATAGAACAAAATAGGTTAGTATAGATATGTGATAGCTCCCTGGATGATGATATATAGTAGTAAATGCAGCTGTAACTGATGGATGTAGTAGTAATACATCCTATATTTATACATTAAATTGACCATATCATGCATATCCTTTAGTTAATGACTACAAAGGATCTCTCACTCTCGAAGCCTACAACGGGTTAAAATAATACACATGCCATATATCATTTTCTGTTGAATTTATAATTTTATTCCTTCAAGCAATATCTTTCATCTACCGGTTCCGATTGAATTCTCATGATTACAAGGTTTCTCCTACGCCAAAGAGAAGGCTAATGCCTCGATGAGGGTAAAAATTGGCTATTGTAAATTTTCCACAAAGTAAAATAAGAATTTGCAAAATGAAATGTGTAATCACTATAAATTTGATTCCATTTCTTTTGGCCTTTGGTTGTAGAACATGGAATTATTATTATTATTATTTTTATTCTGATGTAAGCTATAAACTTCCCGTTTTTATGCGGTTTTTCTTATTGATTTTGATAACTCTAAAGTTGATAAATACGATTTATTTTGCAAAGTGTACACATTCTAATTTTCCTTAGAGTTAGGGCAAATGGACGTGCATTTGCCTGGGGATGAGGCCCGGATCGTAGCTTCATCATGGCGCATCGGGGAAGTTACGGCCTGCGGGGCAACGGGCCAAAGGCGTAATTTTCCGGTCCGTCACATCCAAGGTGAGCTAGCAAGTAATTATTTCTGAGTGTTGTATCTCCCGTATGAACTTGTTGTTCAATGGAAATAGGTAAGACCTATTTATACAAGTCTGAGTAAAAACGTACCCTGGTCTCATTAAGGAGTGGGGAAGTAAATGGGAGGAGGTGGTAACTCGTATGCATGGAATTGATGTTCCATAAAGTGGTTAACGCATGAAACGGGTTTTCATGAAACTGCTAACGTTATGGAATTGATTTCCCAAAAAGTTGTTAACGCATGTGCTTTATGTCCCATGAACGTTTCACACATAACTTTCTGTATTTACTAACCGCCTCACCCTTATGACACTTCCTTATGATGGGCGTAGTGTACGCCGCACGCTGTAAACCGCCAAACCAATACCCAAAGAGGATCCCCCAGTTCGTGTTGATGTCTCGAATGTTTTGGAAAACATGTAGCACGTTGTTGTGGCTTGGAAAGTCAAGCTCAGGAAACTTGCCAGCCTGGTGACCTTCGACGGTCGAGATTTGGCATCTTGAGAGGAGGGGCAACCGTTGATCGTTGCACGCCTTTGTTTTGGTAGCCGCGTAGTGAGGACAACGTGGTGGCGCGGCTAGGTTGGCATGCCGTTGGCATGGCAAGGTTTGGCGTGGCCAAACTTTGGTTTTCGGGACAAAGGTTATCATGTGTCGTCTGGTAACCTTGGATGGCTAGGATTTGCTCCTGGGATTGAAGGGCAACCGTTGATTGTTGCACTCCTTAGTTTTGGTAGCCGCGTAGTGACGGTCAATGTGGTGGCGCGGCTAGGTTGGCATGGCAAGGTTTGGCGTGGCCAAACTTAGGTTTTCGGGCCAAAGGTTACCATGTGTCGTCTGGTAACCTTGGATGGCTAGGATTTTCTCCTGGGATTGAAGGGAAACCATTGATTGTTGCACGCCTTCGTTTTGGTAGCCGCGTAGTGAGGGCCAATGTGATGGCGCGTCTAGGTTGGCATGGCCAAACTTAGGTTTTCGGGCCAAAGGTTACCATGTGTCGTCTGGTAACCTTGGATGGCTAGGATTTGCTCCTGGGTTTGAAGGACAACCGTTGATTGTTGCACGCCTTCGTTTTGGTAGCCACGTAGTGAGGGACAACGTGATGGCGCGACTAGGTTGGCATGCCGTTGGCATGGCAAGGTTTGGCGTGGCCAAACTTAGGTTTTTTGGGCCAAAGGTTACCATGTGTCGTCTGGTAACCTTGAATGGCTAGGATTTTCTCATGGGTTTGAAGGGCAACCGTTGATTTTTGCACGCCTTCGTTTTGGTGGCCACGTAGGGAAGGCCAACAGGGTGGCGCGGCTAGGGTGTGGTTAGGCTTGGCATGTGGGGCCAAGGGTTCTCCTTGGGCGTGGCTAGCTTTGCCTAGGTGCGATTTTTGCTTGGCATGTGGGGCCAAGGGTTATCCATGGGCGTATGGCGTGGCTAGGGCTAAGGAAAGGGTGTTTGGCTTAGCATGATGAGACTAGCATGGCTACGGCCAAGGCAAAGTGCGTTTGGCATGGCGCGGCTAGCTTGGTTAGGTTTGGTTTGGCTTGGCATGTGGGGCCAAGGGTTCGCCTTGGGAGTGGCTAGCTTTGGCTAGGTGCGGTTTTGGCTTGGCATGTGGGGCCAAGGGTTTGATATAGGCGCATGGCGTGACTAGCTTGGGCTAGGTGCGGTTTTGGCTTGGCATGTGGGGCCAAGGGTTTGTCATAGGCGCATGGCGTGACTAGCTTGGGCTAGGTGCGGTTTTGGCTTGGCATGTGGGGCCAAGGGTTTGCCATAGGCGCATGGCGTGACTAGCTTGGGTTAGGTGCGTGACCAAGCTAGGGTTTTGGGGCAAAGGTCGTTTGGTTACCTTAGACGGACAGGATTTTCTCCTGGGATTGAAGGGCAACCGTTGATTGTTCCACGCCTTCGTTTTGATAGTCGCGTAGGGAAGGCCAGTATGGTGGCGCGGCATGGGGCCATGGTGAGGTGCGTTTGCATGGCGCAGTAGGTGTGGCTGGCATGATTTGCCATTGGCACGGAGGTGCGGCTAGCATGGCTGACATGCTTTGGCGCGGTCGGTGTGGCTGTCATGATTTGCCATTGGCACATAGGTGCGGCTAGCATGGTTGGCATGCTTTTTGCGCGGTCGGTGTGGCTGGCATGATTTGCCATTGGCACAGAGGTGCGGCTAGCATGGTTGGCATGCTTTTGGCGCGTCCGGTGTGGCTGGCATGATTTTCCATAGGCACAAAGGTGCGGCTAGCATGGTGTTTGTATGCTTTGGCGCGGTCGGTGTGGCTGGCATGATTTGCCATTGGAACAGAGGGGAATTAGGGCTTGGCTTGTCGTAACCCTAATTTGAAAAAGATACCCCGGTAATTATTTAGGAACACATTAAAGGTTTCAGTAAATGTGCCTAGTAAATGCTCGTTACTTTAAATGTTGTGACATCACTGTCTGCTAGGGTTTGGTGTTTTACGATTTTAACCCTAAGCTAAAAACCACCATCAACATTAATTCCCCTGCTTAGCTCGGAATAGGTGCCTTGTTGCGAGGTAAGCATATGATGGTGACAGACAAGGACGGAACCGACGTGTAAATCATTGCAAAGATGGTCAGGAGAATCATACTAGCCTTTTTGAGTGGTAAAGAGAGTTTTGGCTTCCCGTGTTGCCGGACCTGCGTAAGTTTTACTGGGAATGCAGACCGTGGAGTGGCGAGATGGAAGTTACCGGCTTGGTCTGGTCGTACATCTCCAAGGCAAAGGGGGCGCGGTCTTGGAAGGCGACGCAAGTGCATGGCTTGGCTCGATGGGCCAAGAGTTGGCGTGGTCTTGGTGAGGCGAACGCGCGTGGATGATAGGGTCGCGACAGTGGAGTGGGCGGCTTGGCATATTGTGGCCTTGGCAAGACGAGACGTACACGGATAGGCGTGGTGGGGCCGCGGCAATGGAGCGAATGGGTTGGCAGGGGGGCCGCGACAATGGCATGGTGGAACGTGCAAGGACGGCTAGGAGTGGTGGGGCCGTGGTGTGGCGTGAGTGGTCTTGGACGTGGAAATTGGTCTTTGCGGAACCGGTTTCCTCTTTTCCTTCCTTGGCTCAGAATTGGAAATCCTTTTCTTGTTCGAACTCCCAAGTATCACGCCTACAAAAAAGACGGCTGGCCTCTCTCTTTGATTCACGCCCTTATTGTTTCTTTTTTAGTTGCTTGGTAGAGGTGAAGCGGACGAGCGGATTAGGTACGTCTTCCAGTACTTCTTCTTTGTCTTGCTTCCCTTTTGTTTTCTTGTGTTGGTGAAAACCCTAGTTGTAGGCGTACCTTTTATGACCTTGTAGAACATGTTGGTGTGAATCCTAGCCACAGGTATGTCTTGCACGCGCTCATAGTAGTACTTAGGCATGAATACCATAGTAATGTTGACCGCCTCAACTTGTTGTGTAAGGTAAGCACGCGATAGTAATTTGCCATCCCTTTCCCACGAAAACCTAGTTTTTAGGATTTACTCCTTGTTTTGGTGTGGCCGTGGGCATGGTTTCCCTGGTGGGTTAATATTTTGGTCGTGTATTAGTGTTGGATGGTGGTGTTGGTGTTGTTTCAGAGTTAGTGGTGGAAGTTTCAACAATGGTGTTTTGGTGAATGTTAAATGTAGAAGATGAAATCGAAGAACTGAATCTAGGGTTTATGGGTTGAAGTTTGTTTGGTGGTTGAAATGGTTTATGTAGTGGTTGTATGTGAGATTGCAGGTGGTATGAAGAGATGCTTTTGTTTTTTAGGTGGTTGTTGGTGGTGTTATAATTGGAGTCTGTTGGCAGCAACTGTGGCGGTGGTTAGTGAAGATGCAGGTGATGTTAATGTTATTGCGTTGTCTTGAATCTGATTTTGATTACATACAAAGTTCAAGGGAATTGATCGATTCCAGAGATGAGAAGGAGATTTGGGACTGATGATTCAGAGAGATATGGTGGATTTTGTGGGTTGTGTTGATTGCAAAACTAGAGATTTTCAAGTTTGAATTGCAGTGCATAACTCAAAGAAGAACAAGGAATGAGTGTATGCCTCGGTTTGGTGGTTATAGTAATGAACCGAATATGAGGTTTGCAGAAATGGTGATGGTACTGTGAGACAGATATGAAGTTGCAATGAAATGAAACTGGTTTCGGTGATGGGTTAATTATGTTGTTGTTGATATTCATTGAAGTAGGAATCTGAGATAGTTCTGAAGCTAAAGAGAAATGAAGAAAGAATGGATGCGGCGTTGGCTCGATAATGGTTATATGAATACCTAAGTTTCAAATACAAATGCAGGTGTTAGCAGGTTGATGGTTATGAGCTACTGAATGCAATGAGATAGATGTATGCAAGGAAATGATATTGCAGGTGCAATGAAAAGCTGCAGTTTGTGTGTGGCACTGCAGTCGGCCTGAAGCTGAAATTGAGTAGATGAATGCTAGGCAAATGAAATGGGACATGTTGGTTTGATGCTGAGAGGCTGAAGTTGTTGGTAGATGCAGGGATGTTCAAAAGAGATGTTGTTAATCGAAGTGAAGGGATTGTGGTTGTATTTTTGCTTTTTGCTTGTGTGCGTGCAACTTGGTATATGGTCATTGGTGTTGTTGGAATTGGTGGTTACCGCTTGACCGATCACAACTGTTCCGTCTGGAAGGTAAAGTAATTGCAACCCCGGACAACCTCATCAAGTTGCTTCCAACTTTGGAAACAACATGACCAAGTTGCTTCCACTATTGAGACAACTTGAGCTAGTTGCTTCCTTTTCCTGAGACAACTTGAGAAAGTTGCTTTCATTTTTGGAGGCAACTTCAGCTAGTTGATTCCAGTTCCGAGGCAACTTGGTTATGTTTTTGGGTCCATTCACACTAGGTTCACTTATTTGTGTATAATTTTTATATTTTTGGAGACAACTTGTGCTAGTTGCTTCCATATGTGGAGACAACTTGAGCTAGTTGCCTCCATTATTGAAGACAACTTCAGCAAGTTGCCTCCAGATTTGGAGACAACTTTCATCAAGTTGCCTCTAGATGATGGTGGTGGAATTGGTGGTTGCTGGTGGTGATTAGTGGCGGTGGATGAAAGTGGTGGTGGTTGGTGGCGGTGGTGGGTAGTGGTGGTGGTTGTCGGTGGTGTACAGTGGCGCTGGTTTTCGGTGGTGGTAGTTGGCGGCGGTGGTGGAGGAAAATGGCGGTATTGGTTTGCGGTGGTGGTGGTTGGTGGTGGCGGTGGTGGACAGTGGTGGTGGTTGGCGGCGGCGGTGGTGGTGGTGGGCGTTGGTGGTGGTGGGCGGCGGTGGTGGTGGTCGTTGGTGGTGGTGTCTGGTGGCGGTGGTGGACAGTGGTGGTGGTTGGCGGTGATGGTGGTGGTCGTCGGTGGTGGTGGTTGTGGTGGTCATTGGTGGTGGTTGGTGGTGGTGGTGGACAGTGGTGATAGCGGACAGTAGAGGTTATCTTATTTTGTTTGTTTTTGAATAGTGGTTAGTGGTAATGGTTTTGTATATACATTACACAAAAGAGGGTGTTTTAGTAATGTATTATGCTTAGGGGTATTTGTAAAGTTCAAAAGGGTATATTTGCAATGGGTCTCATAGTAGGGGTATATAGATAATGTTCCCTTTTTAGAATTTTTTGGGGACCAACAGAACACAATATATTGGTTTTCAATGAGGAGTTCGGTTAAAACTATTTTTTGCGAACCAACCGAACTCGGAGTTCGGTTACGAAAAATTAAATTCGTGATAACCGAAGTGTTCTTCGTGTTCTTGGTTTTGAGAATGTTCTATACAAAACTAGTTTTTTTAAAACTATTCCTAACCGAACATGCCACTTTAACTTCCATTTAAACCATATTTTGATGATTTCTACTCAATTTTCCCAATAAAAAAACGAATTAAAAAGATTGATGGGTTTTTCAATCGAACGAGGAACGTCAAGGAAAGAGAGAAGAAGAAGAGAATAATTTTTTTTTTCAAAACTAAAAAATTTCGATTCCTCCTAATTTTGTTTTGATTTTGATTTTGATTTTTGTTAATAAATTCATTTAGGTTAGATGTATATGATTAGATTTATATGTAGTTATTAAGTTAGTTTTAATTTAAATTAATGTAAAGGGTAAATATGTATCTACCTAACTTTAGGACACCCCTTATAAATATAGGGAAGTTGGCCTAATAAGACCATGGTACCAAAAAAATAGTTCTTTCTTTTGGGTCTAGATTAGATTGAAGCCCAAATATATTTGCACTGGGAAGAATTCAAATTTCAAATCGGACTTGCCTGACTTAAAACCGTCATTGCGAATTTTTGCATAATATTCTCATGACTGGCCCTAATCTTTAGCTGAAGAAGGTTTTGGAAAGTTTCTTTGGGTTTAGCCGTGAAATATTATTCTCGTACCGTCTGTCTTATCTTGATTTCCAATTTTTCTATTTTTTGAATTTAAGAAATAAGATTACTGAATATCTTCCATAAGTCTCATCCAACCCATTTTTGATGCGTTTTCTCAAACCGTCCTCAATCTGTTTGATATAATACCACTGAGAAAAAAAGGTAGTGGTTTGTTTATACAATATGCTGACACGAGCTATGGAAAGAAAAATCAGGAAGAAGACAGCAACGAGCACAGGTAATGGCGTTGATGATGGTAGGAGTACTAATAATATCGATGATGAAAATATTGTGAGTAATATTCTAACTAGACTCCCGTTGAAATCACTAATGCGATTCAAATGTGTTGCAAAACATTGGTATTCTTTAATCGAACATCCTTATTTTGTTGATTTATATCATCTTAACCGATTGAAATCACCACCAAATGAACGTCTTTTTGTTGTTGTACCACAAGGGAATTATAATAATCATGGGGGGAACTTGAATGCAGACATCAATTTTATGGTACAACGAGTGGTTTTCCTGAGAGCTGATGTGTTTTTTGATGAAAGTGGAAGGAGTGGAAGAGGGATGGTAGCATCAACTATTCAGCACATTACAAACACAACTTCATTTTCCTATACTCGGATTCTTGGAGGTGTAACTGGCGTGGTATGTTTCATTGATGATTCTGTGCATGCTGTTTGTGCGCTTAATATAAGCACGAGAAAAGTAACACCTTGGGTTAAATCTACATTAATTATCGAAAAAACACAAAAGTCTAAAATAAAATCTAAAGCAAGTTATACTAGTGCTTATAGTTTTGGATACGATTCTACAAAGAAGCATAAAGTGGTTTGTAAGTGGGTGATAAAGTCTCAAAGAAGCGACTATGATTCTGCTACTTATCAAGTTTGGGAGATACTGACCTTAGGACACAATGCATGGAGAAGAATGGATCAATTCCCAAATTTCCATTTCAGTTCGGATGCACCTTTGGTCTACGTGAATGGTTATATTTATTGGTATCCTTTAAACTCTTTGAGTGGTGAATTTAATATCAAATTTTTATTTGCATTTGATGTTGGAAGTGAGAAATTTAGAAGAATTGAACTCTCTGATTCAATCAGCCAGTTAGATCCTGATCTATCCTCCGACAGTCAGTGTGTTTGTTTAATAAATATGCAAAATCGTGTAGCTATATTGCGTAGAAAGAGTAATCGTACTGCCAGGATATGGATACGTGAAGATGATAACAAGACTTGGACTTCGAGAACTGCCATCTTACCCGTGTCATGGGATTATCATACAAATCTCTTTTTTCATGGCGCTGCTGGAACCGATAAAATGTTCTTAGAAATCCATCAAAAAATCAGAACTACAATCTCTATATCTTTCCATTCTTACTATTTTAAGGAACAAGTTTTCAAGCAGATAAAACTCAAAGAGATGGACTCAGTTCGTGTTTGGAAAAGTAATAGATTATATACACCTTTCTGCGAAAGCCTTATCCTTTAAAGAATCAGATAAGAAGCACCGCATTCAGCATTCAACCGGAAGCGCGCTTTAGCTGGATTGATCTTTAGTTCTGTCTGGGAGAGGATTCCATTTTTTTATCAAATGTTTGAACATTTATATTACCATTTGTGAATTTCTTAGATCGAACACAATTAAGCTTCAAGATTTTGTTGTAGCTAGCGTTGGTGTTTGAGTAAATGAATCGATTCGTTATGTAATTCAGCCTTAGCAGTTGCAATATTTTCTTGTGAAGGTAAAGTGAATATATAAGATAAACAATTGCAATCTCAACTTCCCAATTGATGCATGTTTAGTGGCAGAAAGTTTTAGAAGAAGATAGCTGTACTTAATTTGGAGCGCTTTTTATGTGCATGTTTCAAGAAGGCTTGAGAGCCCAGATGGATTATGCGGATTTTTTCCCTTTGCTGTAAAGTTGTAATGTTGTTATTCCCATCTATGTTATATCATACAGATTGTTTTTGTACATTAACGGTTTTGTATGTCGCTTATGCTGTATTAAAGCTGTTACAACTATCCCTAAGGGGTGTCAATTCCACTCCCCTCTCCCGTACCTCTCGTCTGCAGTATGACTGGAAGGGGTAGGTATTACTACTGTATTAGAAGGCAGCTTTAGTTTTTGTATATGACCCTCTGAAAGGAGAAATTAAAATTAGCTGCAGAACCTTTTTAACCAGCCAGCAGTTTTCTTACAATTTTTGTTCATCTTTATTCTTATACTTGAATGGAATTGAAATGACTTTTTTAGCAAAAGAAAAAAAAAAGTGGTTTTTGTAGTTAGGAGAAATCTCACGACTACACCCTTAGCTAGTAAAATCTATGAAACAATCTAAAAAACCATAATGAAAATCTTAAGAACTTTTATTAAAATCTTAGAAAAAATACAAAGATATGAGAAAACCCTAACTTGAGGAGCAAATAACTTTCTCTCTCCTAAATATCTTGTCTAAGCTCACCAAAAAGATCTATCTTTTCTACAAAGGCACTCCGCTCTTTATATAGGAGTTTACATAGTGGAGGACAGCTAATAAACCCCCTAATTTCGGATCTGACGTGCGTCAATATCGCGTAGACTTTATCATTGATGCACGGTTTCTTCACTACCGCATAGATCTTCACATTTTATTCGTGACTAGGTGACGTCATCTGGTTCGTCATCTTGAATATGTAATATGCGTTCACGTTCGCTCACTACTAATTAAAGGGATTACTTCGCATACTATAGGAGTGTGCGGTATTTTGTGACCACATTTTGCCTCTTCTCATATCGTTCTTTTGGTATAGCGAGCGGAAATTCTAATTTGTTTTGCCGCACCAGTTCATCTCTTCGTGTTCTACAGACATTTTTCCGTGATTTCGGCTTCACCGTCTACACGTTTTGACTTTCTACCCTTTTTAACCGGCACGTTTGATTTAACCGGTTACCTCTTTTCCATATTTATTGACTGAGGTGAGGAGAGATAATTTTTTCTCTTCTTTATTTTCATCCTTCTTCTCTGCAAATCTTCTTCATCTTCAACCTCCCGATGTCTTCATCCTTCATCCTTTAAGAGATTTTTCCGGTGTTGTTCTTCTTTAAATCTTATGTATTCTCATTCAAGGTTAGTGTATTAAGTTATCATTTTTGTTTTGTTTTTCTTTCTCTTGAATTTTCAACTGCCATTGTTGATCTTTACTGTTCTTCTTATTCCCATACTGGTTTTTTTTGCAGCAAGAGTTCCTCCTCTGGTAATATTCGTATTACTTTTTTAAACCCTAAATCTTCTTCGAGCTTTAAAGATGATGACTCCCGCAAGAGGAAGCCTTCGCATAACAAGGTAGTAAGAAATACCTTATTTTCTTTAAAACAATATGGTTGCCTCTGTTTCTTATCTGCGTTGTTCTTCGAAGGATGCTGAGAGCGAAATTGATTGCGAGAAGAAGAAGAAGGTTAAGAGAGTTCGCAATGTCCCCACCATCAACACTTCTCTTATCATCCCAGAGCTTACCTATAAACCCCGTCCTGAACAACAGGTCTCTCCTGATTTCATTATTGACGCTCCCTCACAGGGCGTCGTTGCCTCATCTTCTTTGGGTGTCTTTGCGTCTTCAAAGGAAAGCACTGCTTCTGAGGAAGCCGATTTGGTAGATCATGCTGTTATCTCTTCTTCTGAGAATGTGACCGCATTTGTAGTGGATACCACCGTTTCCACCTTTGTGAATATTCCCGCATCAGTGAGATATACAGCCGCCCCAGTTTCAAAGGTTATCGCTTGTTCTACGATTACTCCTTCTCCTTCTAAGGTTACCTATTCCTCTTTGGAGGCTGCCTCTGCTAATAAAGGGGGTCTTTGAAGGAGTAGATTCTGCTACCCAGACTGTATCGGATATCATTAATGCCGCTCGCTCATCCATTAATGATCCTGCTAAACTTCGCATTTGTGATGCTCTAGCCAAGTCATTATGTGACTCTCCACCGTGACAAATCAACTAGAGCGAAATCTTCTCACGATGGATCCAAGCGCCAATCTTGCTTTTGATCTCTTGGTGAGTACTCTTCGCTTACACTTTTCTATTCATGCTATTTTGTCGCGTCTTTATGTTTGTTTTATTCATTCCTTAGGAATCTCGTCGCCGCCTTGTCCAAACCGAGGGATTCTCTGAATCTAGTAGTACCATACTAGAGCTTTCTCGTCAGATTACCAAGTTAAAGGGGGAACTTCAAGCTGAATTTCTTGCATCTGAAATCTCCGCAATGATGTGGTTTTGAAAGTTGTTGTAGAGTGGTAAGAAAGATGTCGTTCTCTCGAACTTGTGAAGGATTTTTTAGATTTAAATTCAAAACTAAAATAGAAAACACACTAAAAATTATAGCAAACTTAGACAAAGATGATATCAATATTAAAAGAAATACTGAGGCTAAGATTCCACTATTTTCCAAGTTCAAAGTGATTAAACCAATCCTATTTATGCAATTTTCTTGTTTAATTTGATTCTAAAATATTGCAACAAGTAGATTTTCAAAAGTAATAATTGTAAATACCAAGTATGAAGCATCAAAAGTCTTAAAACTAAGCATACTCCATCAAAATAGATCACAATCACTCAAACAAAAATCATATTCAATAATAGTTCAAGGAAAATAATCATATACTAATTGCAAATAAAAGATAAAATAGAATATACCACTTTTGTTGGAAAAATAGCTTCCTCTATCGCCTCAAGAATGGGGTTTATCTCTCATATTAATCATGATCTCAAAATATTATTTTATGGTTCAAAAGTTGATTAAAAGGATGAGAAACAATAAATCGATCGTTTGCAACGCCGTAATGGTGTTACAAAGAAGTTGTTGCAAGGATTGTTACAGAACCCGTCTTATGCACTGTTGATTTGTCGCTGAATCTAAGACCCCGAAAACGACTGTCTTGATCGGCCTTTGTTCTTCGTGTTCTTGGTTTTGCAAAGAAGCTATAAACAAAACTCCAACTTGTGATTTCAACGCCCGTGTTGTTCTAAACCTCCCAAAGTTTGCGTAACCCTTTTTGGAACTCCCAAAAGCTCTTATATAGCCACTGCACCTCCGAACAATCAAGTGAAACCTCCGTATTATCTTCTTCCATTTTTCAAAGAAGTTACGGGAATGTTTCCTTTTCCTCCTCCTCGTACGCGTCTTATGAGTTAAATCTAACGTACTTAATCTCTCAATGATATTATAGAATCGAGCAAAGAACCATTCTTCCCTTATCTTCAACCAAGAGTTTACATATTTTCCACCAAAATCCCGTGATACTCTCCAAGCCTCTATTTCCCCGTTAACCGAATATTAACTCCCGAGTTTTCGAATCTTGCCAACATACATTCCCTCGTTTAAGTGAAACAGGGTGTTTCCAACCCATATCTACGAGAATATCTCACTCCAAATCCTCCAAGTATGATCCGCATAATTACTGAGGAATGGAAATAATTTCCCGCCAAAAACGATGTTTGAACGAACAAGAAGGAGAGAGGCGCCTTAACCAAACCGGAGTGTCCATAGCAGGTGGTGGTGAATAGTGAATAGGTGCCCCTTAGTAATTTGGGTACCCTTATCCGTAGTGAGGGTCCGAATAGTAGGTGTCCTCCGGCGCAACTTTTCGAGCCGATTTTTCCAAAAAATGTTATTGGCCAAAAATACCTACACATATATAAAACACCATAATAAGTACAAAATGAGCACTATCAATATAAAGAATCGAGACAAATTAGACACAAAAATGTGTCTATCACGCAACAAGAATCAAGAACTCAAAGGTGTGTGTATCTTCCTTTTGCTAATCATTTAAAAGAAATTTGTGCTTGCGTCCATATTTTGAGTTTCTTTGTGCGTATGTTAAGACTTAAATCAGAAGCGCGTTATGGAAAGATTTAGCTATCAATTTTCCGCTGAAGATGCTCGTACGGATAATGAGAGATTTCAGAGTCAAATAGACCAATTAGTTAATATCCATTCATACTCACTTGATCAGATTGAGAATTTGAAAAATGAGAATCTTTGTTTAGCTAATCAAAATGAATTTCTGGGCTCCCAAGTATCCCATCTTTTTGGGTTGTTGCATAGCGCTGATTTAAGACATCAAACTCTATCAGATGAGAATCACGTTTTGGCTGCAGAGAAGCGATATTTTTTAAAGAAAGAGACGATGTTTACGCGCCAATATCTTATTCTCCAGAAGATTTGCAATGATTAAGAGGAATCTCTTCGCATGTTGAGAAGTCAGCATGATGAATCACCATAATTAAAAATATATCAAAATTAACCTAACTTTAACTGTCAAAATTGAAAAAATTCTAACATATATTGTTAAAATTAAAGAAGAATATGAAAATAAAATGATTCTAGCATGCCTTTTTAGTCAACGAAGTAATGTGATTGTGATCGAAATTTTTTCTGTACTGATGGTTATACTTCTTGTTGCTTGTTAAAGAATAAGAAGAGAAGGGGAAAAGTAGAAGAAAAATAATACAATACGAAGAAAGAAAGTGGTGGCGTTTGGTAGTTTAGACAGGTGGTGATTCTGCTCGAGGCTATGAGGAAGAAGGTGGAGGAAATACACGGCAGCAGATCGAGAAGGTGGTGGTGGCGTATAGTTAATAGTGAAATCTCATCTTGGTCACTAATATAAATATAAAATATGGAGATTAAGACATGTGTTATGTCTCTAACCAGAAGTTAGGACAATTCAAGTCATTGTTAGCATTCATATGGTAAATAGCCGTAATAACATGAGTGCCGTAACGAAATCTATAACAAAGTGAGGTCCACGGTTTGATTTAACTGTCTTGGACGGGTCAAGGTACTAACTCTTAATATTTTAAATGTTGGGTAAATTAAAGCTAGGTGTTGGACATTTACGGGTACCAAACGTAAATAATCCAAATTTAATTGTTATATTTTGGGACATTTTCTAAATTTCGCCAAAGTGAATTTGGGATGGCCGAGAATTCTCTCGAAAATAATCCGTCAAAGAATCAATGGTGGTTGCGCAATCACTTTATCATTTGGATAAGACAACGGGCACTCTCTCACACCAGATTTTCTTCTTGTCAATCTAGCATTTCCGTTTACAGTCGGTAATCTAGTGAACTCAATGCGATATTATGGGATTCTCTTTAGTTAGTGTGGATTGTTAATCAACCGTGAACCATTGTTTGTTGGGTTTTCTTTCAGCGGATAAATGAAATGCGAAGTAACGATTAAGGTCTAAGCGAAATGTCCTGAAAGTGTTTGTGATAATTTCTCTGAGGATTGCATTGGTTCTTTTATATCCATAGACGGAATGGAAGGAAAGATGATGAGTAAGAAGACCAAGAGTAGCAGTGATAGTGTTGAAAAAGGTGATAGTAAAGTTGTTATCGACGAGGAAATCATAATTAGTAATATACTAAGCCGACTCCCATTGAAATCAATGATGCGATTCAAGTGCGTTGCAAAACATTGGCGTAACTTATTCCAAGATCCTTATTTCATTGATTTACATCTTAACCACCGATCGAGATCACCACCATGTCAACATTTTTTTGTTGTTGTACCACGACGGAGATGTAATAGAAAAGGTGGGAACTTGAGCATAGACATCGATTTTAAGGGACGGAGAGTGGTTTTCTTGATAGCTGATGTGTTCTTTGATGAAAGAGGAGGACATGGAAAAGGGAAGGTAGCATCAACCATTTCGCATATTACAAACACAACCCCATTTTCTTATACTCAATGTCTTGGAGGCGTAGATGGTGTGGTATGTTTTATTGACGATTCAGTGAATGCTGCTTGTTTGTTTAATATAGGTACGAGAGAAGTAACACCGTGGATAAAATCAACATTATTGATGGAAGAAACACAAAAATCTATCCAGAAAAAGAAAAACTCGGTAAGTTACACTAGTGCTTATAGTTTTGGATATGATCCTACAAGTAAGAAACATAAAGTTATCTGTAAGTGGGTGATAAACAAGGGTAATACCGGTGCTTACCAAATTTGGGAGATACCGACCTTAGGAAGACACAACGATGCATGGAGAAGAATGAATCAAGTCCCAATTTTTAAAATCACCCGTATGCACCTTCCGTTTATGTGAATGGTTCTATCTATTGGTATCCTCTTAACTTTTTGAGGCGCAATTCTAATGTAAGATTTTTATTGGCATTTGATGTTGGAAGTGAGAAATTTAGAACGATCGAACTCCCCGATTTCATAGAGTTAGAGTCCGGTCTCTCCTACAGATCCATGATGTTTTTCTATTAAATCTTCAAAATCGTGTCGCTATATTACGTAGAGTGGTTGTTATACCGCTGTGCTATGGATATATAAAGAAGATAACAAGTGGAGGGGTAAAGTTACGATTCTGTATTGGTGGCAAGAATCGTACTCAAATGACTATCGTCTTACCTCGTTGGTCGGGGAACTTGGGATGCAAGTATAAATCTCTTTTTTCATGCCGTTGTCGGAACCGACCAAATATTATTAGAAACCCATAAAAAGAATGCCACTGGAACTAAAGTTGTTATATCTCTTTATTCTTGGTGTATCCAGGATACAAGTTTTAAGCAAATCGAATTCAACGAGATAGCCTCAGTTAATGGTTGGATTGTTGGAAACAATGAAGAAATAATGAAATCGATCTCAAACAGTGAGTCATGGACTAGGTCGCTATCTTTAAGGTATTTCGCGACTCGCCTCTTGATTGTGCTAGCAATACAAAATTGTCGAACACCTATGGGATAAAATAAATGATATCTTCTTATTCGATTTCTCGCACTATGAGAAATCGAACCAACAAATACTCTATCTAACACTTGCTCGTAACTCAAATAGATGAAAAACTGTATCTTCATCTTCCCAAACTTTTCTTATATAAGTCAAAAACATCAATACGGTTTTAATGAAAATAAATTTCGCAATAAGTGCGCACCGAAAATCCTCCATAACAACCATAAAACTAAGAACATTAAATTTACCAAAAATTAATGTAATTAATTAGGAATATTAAGTTGAAAACCGTTTTGGAAATCAAGAGTTAAAAACAAAGAAAATAAGTTTCGGATCACAGACCTCCCAAGACCCCCAAGGCCCCGCTCTCCCGGATTTTTAATAAATATTATAGATATATAAATATACCTATTCAAATGCATGGGGTGAGACTTGAACCCAAGTCTATAGTGTGGGAGCCCAAAATTATACCACCACACTATTTCTCTAAGTTTGATATAATATTACAAAACTATGTTTTTTAAATATATATATCTCCCAACAATCCCCCACTTATATTTTAAAAACATTGAGCAAGTGTTGTATAGTTGTGCATCTGCAAAGGTGCCTTTCGACTTGAACCTCTGCATAGTGTTAAATTTTCTAAGTACCAGGTGACTAGAGTGACTTGCGTCCTTGAACTCTAACTAATATTAGATTATTTAACACACACAACTATTTCTAGAGTAAAGTCCTTAAGTTCGCACATTAAGGCCATGTGCATATCCCTTTTAACAAATGATCTAGAGAAATGCCCAATTTCTCATAGAAGGCGGCCATACCTTCACATTCAGATAGGTGAGTCTATCAAGAATACTCATGTGTATCCCACTCTAACTTAAGAGCTATAGAATCATTAAGAGTTAAATACTCAACCCGCTTCCCACTTCAGATATCATGTTATGGAGTGCATGACTCTATCATATCATTTGTAACTTCGTCTAGTCCCTTTGAACCTATCTAGGTTGGGTATCCATTACAAATGACTCAACTTCTCACAGGCCTAAGTCCCATACTTCTAGAAAATTTCCATACCTTTTCTCTAGCTAACCCTTTCGCCAAAGTGTCACCTATATTTCCTTCCGCATCTTACATGATCTATTCTTACAAACCCAATTGTGAGAAATTCTCTAATCGTGTCGTGCTTTCGACGTATATGTCGATTCTTATTGTTATTATAACAATTATCTACTACTCCGATAGCCGTGGTACTATCGCAGAGATCAAAGTGGTCGGTATTGGTTTTTCCCATACCGGAATGTCTGACAAATGTATATTTTAGCCATCCCGCCTCTTCACTAGCCATTCATCGCTATCAATTCAGCCTCCATCGTAGATTGGGCTATAATTGCCTGTTTTTTGATCTCCAAGATACAACGCCCAAGAATAGTAAAAACATATCCTAATGGTGGACTTGGAATCATCTCGAAAGAATATTCCAATTAGCATCGCTAAATCCTTCAAGGACCGCGGATACCTTTGATAGTGTAATCCTAGGTTTGTGGTTCTTTCGATACCGCATAACCCTCTCAACAAAGATCCCAGTGTTTCAAACTAGATTACCGGTAAACCCGCATGTAACTCCCACCGCATGCGCAATGTCCGGGTCTAGTACAATCACCGCATAACGCAGACCGCCTATTATACTAGCATATTCAGATTGTCTAACACTTTCTCCATTGTTCCTTAACAATTTCACAAAGATTTATCAAAAGGAGTACAAACAGTTTATAATCAAAATATTCATACTTCTTTAGGATTTTTCAATGTAGTGATATTGATCCAAACAAATACCACTATTAGTTCTAGTTATTTTGATTCCCAAGATTACACTAGCTTCACCCAAATCTTTCATGTCAAAATTCGAACTAAGCATGCTTTTAGTTTCATTGACCTAATGTATAATGCCATTAGTTTGGTAAATTTCAGTAAAAGGAGCAGAATCATATTCAGTGCCTCTATCACTACGAAACCTCTTAATTTTTCTACCAAATTGATTTTCAATTTCAAAGAATAAAAAATTTTAAACTTTTCAATAGCTTCATTCTTATGGCTCAAAGAAATAAACATACGTATAATTAGAACAATCATCAATGAACGTCATAATATATCTCTTCCCATTTCTAGTTAGGATACCTTCATATTCACACAAATCGAATGTATTAAGTCTAGTGGTTGGGATTCTCTTTACAAATGATTTATGTGAAGTCTTAGTTATTTTTTTGACTCACAGATTCACATTTTTCAAATTCATTTTCGTAAAATTCAGAAGGACACCTAACTTGCTCATGTTATTTACTAACTTTTTACCCACATGACAAAGCCTACCATGCCAAACATTAAAATTGCAAACCATATAATCGTAAGAATCAATTTTATTCATAGCATCAACATTAAGCTTAAACATTCCATCGCAGCATAACCCTTTCCTACAAAATTCTTATTCTTAGTTATAGTGTAAATATCGACCCAATAGTTTGATACAACCCACCCTTGTTGAGAAGATAGCCTAAACAAGGTTCTTTGTCATTTCGAGTGTGAAGAATATCTTTCAAGATGAGTGTCTTCCCGTATAAACTTCAACTCTACCGTACTGTAATCCCTTTCACCACAAGTCTTGTGAGAGTCTCCCAACAACACTTTCTTATCCTTGGTTTCAAAGATAAGTCTTAAACACCTATCAAAACAACAATGACGCGAAGCACCACCGTCTATCCACCACCCATCTGACCCACCAACCATGTAGAACTCGGATCGAGACCATGGCAATTATAACGTCACCCACAAGATTAGCTTGTGCGTTATTCTTTTCTTGTTAAACCCGTAATTCCTAGCCATGTGGTTTGGTTTACCATAGGTATAACAAAGAAACTCGAATTGGAATTCTCGTCCATTTTTCGATGGGTGTTGGTTCTTGTTTTGATTAGGCCTTCCTCCTTTCTTCCTCCGGTTCGGGTTAGGCTTCATATCCTTTTTCTTAGGTTTCGATTAGGATGAGTCTTATTGTTAGAAACAATGAGGATCTCTTCCTTCTTATCTTGTTTCCAGCTTCTTCCTCAACCCCGAGCTTAACAATCAAACTTTCAAGAGAAAATTCTTTAGTCTTGTGACGCAGTATTACGAAAATCTTTCCACTAGGTGGTAACTTGTCAATCATTACGAAAACTTGAAATTGTTCATCGCCTTTCATACCTTCTACCACAATTTCGTGGTAAATTTTTTTGAAGTTCATGAGCCCGTGCAACAACTGACCTATCATCCACCATTTGGTATCTCAAATACCGGCTCACAACATACTTCTTTGAGCCAGCTTTCCTGTCGTATTTTTCCGTAATGCATCCCACACATCTTTAGCAGCTTTCAAAAGTTGAATAATACTCATATAAATCATCGATAATGCGTTAAGAATGTAGTTTTTGCAATCAAAGTCGTCATCGATCCATTTGTCAATGGCCTTTTGTTTCTCCTCAGCAGCTTGAGAAACAACATCTTTGGCACCATCGAAGGAGATGGATCGTAGTAGCAGCAGCACCATCATCAAGATCAAAGCACGCAAGCCTTATCGCCAGTGAGAAGTTTTATCAAAGAAGCAGTTCCATGGTTCCGTGATGAACACTCTGACACAATCATATGCAAACTTCATGAGTTTGAGATAAAAGAACATCTTCAGCTTCCATCTTCTGAAATGCATCCCTTCAAATTTGAATGGCTTGTTGGTATCATCAACGCGCTTCCTTTCAACCTCCATAGCAAAATCAAATACCTTAAAATTGTTGGAAACAATGAAGAAATAATGAAATTGTATCTCAAATGAAATTCTAGTCATGGACTAGGTCGCTATCTTTAAGGTATTTCGCGACTCGCCTCTTGATTGTGCTAGCAAGTCAAAAAATTGTCGAACACCTATGGGATAAAACAGCTGATAACTCTCTTATTCGATTTCTCTGCACTATGAGAAATCGAACCAACAAATACTCTATCTAACACTTGCTCAGAACTCGAAATAGATGAAAAAACTGTATCTTCATCTTCTCCAGAAACTTTTCTTATATAAGTAAAAAACATCAATACGGTTTTAATGAAAATAAATTTCGCAATAAGTGCGCACTGAAAATCCTCCATAACAGCCATAAAACTACAACATTAAATTTACCAAAAAATTAATGTAATTAATTAGAAATATTAAGTTGAAAACCGTTTTGGAAATCAAGAGTTAAAAACAAAGAAAAATAAGTTTCGGATCAGCCAGACCTCCCAAGACCCCCAAGGCCCCGCTCTCCCGGATTTTTAATAAATATTATAAATATATAAATATACCTATTCAAATGCATGGGGTGAGACTTGAACCCAAGTCTATAGTGTGGGAGCCCAAAATTATACCACCACACTATTTCTCTAAGTTTGATATAATATTACAAAAACTATGTTTTTTAAATATATATATCTCCCAACAATCCCCCACTTATATTTTAAAAACATTGAGCAAGTGTTGTATAGTTGTGCATCTCGCAAAGGTGCCTTTCGACTTGAATCTCTGCATAGTTTTAAATTTTCTAAGTACCAGTGTGACTAGAGTGACTTCAAGGCCTTGAACTCTAACTAATATTAGATTATTTAACACACACAACTATTTCTAGAGTAAAGTCCTTAAGTTCGCACATTAAGGCCATGTGCATATCCCTTTTTTAACAAATGATCTAGAGAAATGCCCAATTTCTCATAGAAGGCGCCATACCTTCACATTCGTATAGGTGAGTCTATCAAGAATACTCCCGTGTATCCCACTCTAACTTAAGAGCTATAGAATCATTAAGAGTTAAATACTCAACCTTGTTTCCCACTTCAGATATCATGTTATGGGAGTGCATGACTCTATCATATCATTTGTAACTTCGTCTAGTCCCTTTGAACCTATCTAGGTTGGGTATCCATTACAAATGACTCAACTTCTCACAGCCTAAGTCCCATACTTCTAGAAAATTTCCATACCTTTTTTCTCTAGCTAACCCTTTCACAAAGTGTCGCCTATATTTCCTTCGATCTTACATGATCTATTCTTACAACACCAGTTGTGAGAAATTCTCTAATCGTGTCGTGCTTTCGACGTATATGTCGATTCTTATTGTTATTATAACAATATCTACTACTCCGATAGCCGCGGTACTATCGCAAAGAGATCAAAGTGGCTGGTATTGGTTTTTCCCATACCGGAATGTCGACAAATGCACATTTTAGCCATCCCGCCTTCACTAGCCGCCATACGCTATCAATTCAGCCTCCATCGTAGATTGGGCTATAATTGCCTGTTTCTTTGATCTCCAAGATACAACGCCCCCAGCAATAGTAATAACATATCCGCTGGTGGACTTGGAATCATCTGAAAGAATATTCCAATTAGCATCGCTAAATCCTTCAAGGACCGCGGATACCTTTGATAGTGTAATCCTAGGTTTGTGGTTCTTTTCGTGATACCGCATAACCCTCTCAACAAGATCCCAAAGTTTCAAAACTAGGATTATCGTAAACCCGCAGAACTCCCATTTGCATGCGCAATGTCCTGTCTAGTACAATCACCGCATAACGCAGACTCGCCATTATACTAGCATATTCGGATTGTCTAACACTTTCTCCGCACTTCCTTAACAATTTCACAAGACGATCAAAAGGAGTACAAACAAAGTTTATAATCAAAATATTCATACTTTTAGGATTTTTCAATGTAGTGAGATTGATCCAAACAAATACCACTATTAGTTCTAGTTATTTTGATTCCCAAGATTACACTAGCTTCACCCAAATCTTTCATGTCAAAATTCGAACTAAGCATGCTTTTAGTTTCATTGACCTAATGTATCTTATTTTAGAGTTTGGGGCTGTTTGGCTTCTGTTAGGAAACCTGATCCTAAAAGACATAAGTTAGAGAACATCAACAGATTCAATAATAACCTTATTATTAATATCAAAGAACCTATAAGATTTACTGTTTTGAGCATAACCAATAAAAACACATTCATAAGCTCTACTTTCTAACTTATGTCTTTTAGGATCAGGTTTCCTAACAGAAGCCAAACAGCCCCAAACTCTAAAATAAGATACATTAGGTCAATGAAACTAAAAGCATGCTTAGTTCGAATTTTGACATGAAAGATTTGGGTGAAGCTAGTGTAATCTTGGGAATCAAAATAACTAGAACTAATAGTGGTATTTGTTTGGATCAATCTCACTACATTGAAAAATCCTAAAGAAGTATGAATATTTTGATTATAAACCCGTTTGTACTCCTTTTGATCCTACCGTGAAATTGTTAAGGAACACCGGAGAAAGTGTTAGACAATCAATATGCTAGTATAATAGGCAAGCCTCATGCATGCAACTGATTGTACTAGACAGCATATCGCGCATGCAAGAGTTCTCAGGCAAAGTTTACCAAGAATCCTAGTTTGAAACACTCGGGATGTCATGAGAGGGTTATGCTAAGATTCGAAAGAACCACAAACCTAGGATTACACTATCAAAGGTATCCCGCGGTCCTTGAAGGATTTAGCGATGCTAATTGGAATATTCTTTCGTATGATTCCAAGTCCACCAAATGATATGCTTTTACTATTGTCGGGGCGTTGTATCTTGAGATCAAAGAAACAGACAATTATAGCCCAATCTACGATGGAGGCTGAATTGATAGCAGAGGTTGCAACTAGTGAAGAGGCAGGTGATGGCTGAAATGTATGTTGTCGACATTCCAAGATGGCACTACACCAAATTCCCAGATTAGTAACAAATTTCGTAACGGCCATCGACCGCTACGAAATTCCCGTTACAAATGGTCACATAAAAATTCGTAATAAAGTGAGACCGTTATTTAAATTTCTAAAAATTCGTAATGTGGCCAGCCATTTAATTTTTTTATAAGCGTGCCAGCTTCGTTACACTGGGTCGTAACACTGGAGTCCGTGGAGTGTGCCAAACTACACGCGTACTATTGTGTTTTCCACCCAAGAGGAGTAACATTAGAGGATATTCCCCCCCATGCATGTGCAATTTACATGCGTGATTTCGTATACCCCGCTGACACCGGATCGAGAAATTCATTTTTCGTTTTTTTTTTTCTCTTTCGCTCTCATCCTCTCTTCTCTTCCCTATCACCCGATGAAACCAGATCGAGGTTTCCGCTCTCGCATATCTTATCTTCCTCTAAGTCGATGAAACTATACCGAGTTTGATGAATCGCCTTTGATTCAGCTTCTTCATCATCTATAGGTGGATTTTAGGGTTTCAAAATCGATTTTAGGGTTTCGTATCTATTGTGATACATGTTTTCGATTGCGCTTTGTTCGCTCGGAGTTCGACTCTAAGAACCGACCTTTACTCTCGCTTAATCGTGAGAAAGTATCTCGTTCTACTTTGTTTAATTTAGGTGTCTATTTTAGGTTTCGATTTTGATTTATTTTCAGCTAGAATTAGGTATTTGTTTTAGGGTTTCAAAATGATAATTGAATTACGGGTTCTTGTTCAATCGATTATGAGATTCGGGTTTCTGTTCTAGGGCTTTTTATTCAGATTTGTTTTCAGATGAAGATTGGAATAAAGTTAATAAGCTGACTGAGAAGCTACAAGTGGTTGGGATTGCTTCTGGTAGTGTTGATGGTGTTGTTCTAACTTCTAAAGGTAATTTTGATGTTTTGGGTTTGGATTTGATTGGTTTTATTATTTGGGGTTTATTGTATAAGGGAGTTCAACAGGTACAGAAGAAGTAAAAAGGCTTCCTGGTGGAAAGATTAAGAAGGTAATTTATTTATTTTTTTGAAATTTCTATCCGAATACACTAGAGGACATGTTCTCAGGATGGTTTGGTTTGTGGTTGAGGTTGTACTTGCTGCAGACTAGAGCCAAGGAGATACAACTATGATGGAAATAATTGTTATTGGTACTTGAGGCTATAATGTTTGAGCTAATGGGTTGTCATGGTTGTTTGCGCTTTCGAGTTAAAAAGTAAAGGGAATGGTCAATTTTGTGTTTATTCTGCAGCTTGGAAGGGCTTGATTGAGTCTCAAATCGTGTGATACCGAGATTAACAAAAGGAGAAGCTTGCCTGCAATCGTGAATCCACTTTTGTCATAACTTGGGGCATCCTTGTGAGCCTAATCATCTCATGGAACCTATACCGATAACTTTGATAATCATGAGCTAAAAAATCATTGTGATTTACTTTCCCATTTTGCTTTGCCATCTTAATAATTATGAACTTATTTTTTCCATACATAAATTTTAACTCGTGATCTTGGACAAGCTTAGTAGGACAGATCACCTTATAAAGCTTAACTATTCGTGAGGTTTTTTTGTTTGTTTGACTCTCGCTCAATAATCGATTTCGTAAGTCACTTGAAAGTTCCTTGAAGTGGCAAGGTTGACACCTGAAGAAGGAATCTCATCTCGGTAGATTGTTATGTGATGTTGACCAGACATTAGAATATCATCTGGAAAGATTTGTATATAGACAGTTATTTGTTATCAGGTCTTATGAAATTGACCCGACAAAACAACTACAATGGAAACTCTCATGAATCTGCTTCAAAGTTGCTTCTCTTCTCTAGTCTTAACATTCATTTTACAAATTTCATGCAAAACTTTTTAAGATTTTGCAAATATTGCTAAAAGCTAAATAGATATTTCTATTTTGTGGTGAGTGCAGGAAACGACCCTGAATCACGTAATGAGCTCTGGCCTAGCTGGTGATGGTTTTGGAGAAACTCATGAGATGAGCCTCAGAAAACTTATTTGGGTTGTCACCCGCATACACATCCAAGTTGAGAAATACAGCTCCTGGTATGATTTGCTCTTTCTAAAAGCGATTATGCCAACCCTGATCAATCATGGATGAAAAGTAACACAATATTATTCAATTTATCACACAAGTATCTTGGATCATTGAAAGAAAAAAAAATGAAGTATAAAATTGTAAGGAATTTGACACATTTCAATGTAACTTGTGAATATGGACTAGGGGAGATGTGGTGGAGGTTAACACTTGGGTAGATGCTGCCGGAAAGAATGGGATGCGCAGGGAATGGGAAATTCGGGATAATAAGACGCAGTAGATAATAACAAGAGCTACAAGGTAAATTTCAATCTGTTCCTCTTGGCTTTCCTTAAGCATGTATATATAATAGATATGCTAATAATTGCTTATATGCAATCCATTCAGTACATGGGTGGTGATGAATAGAGAAACAAGAAGGTTGTCTAAGATACTGAACAAGTGAGGCAAGAGGTGAAACCCTTCTACATGAATAGAGCTGCAATGGGTGAAGCAAAGATGATACAACCAAAATTGATAAGCTCAAGAATGAAACCGCCGAGAGCATTCGTTCGGGTTTAGCAAAGTTTGCATACATATGCCTAAATACCACAATGCTTTTCGATGTCTTTGATACTTGATTAACAAAAAATAACATACTTCTATATGTTTACTCACATCGCCATTACAGCTTAACCCCCTTCCGCAAGCTTAACTCTTTGTCTATGTACAAAATTACAACTTTATATGGAGCGACATGGATGCCAATCAACATGTGAACAATGTGAAATATATTGGATGGATTTTAGAGGTAACTCGCTCGGCTCGCTTATCTCGTACATTATGAATCGCCGCCGATTCATCGATTTTGAAAGCCATCTATAAAATTTTCTCTTATTGCAGAGTGTACCCGCAAATGTATTGAAGACTACAATCTCACAAGTATGACACTAGAATTTCGACGGAATACCTAAGAATCAAATTTGCTAGAGTCTTTAACTCATATGGAAGTAATTGAAGTCAAGAAACAACCAACAAAGGAAAGCAAAACTAAAGCAGATTTTAGAAGCACACACTCATGAAAGAAAGCCCCAAGGCATTGAGCAAAAGAAGGGTAAGGGGATAGTAAACTATTCATGTTATGTGAAAGTTCGAGTTCATAGAGATGGGTTTTTTGTTTGACTTTCATCTATGTTTGCCACCTGTAGGAAAAGAATATAAAGTACCTGAAGAAAGGAACGGTTTGGAGAGGTATGAAATACCAAGTGCTTTTTATCAATCTATCCTACAGGTCGTGAGAGTCAGGTTAGGCTTGTTATTTCTAGAGATGGTGCAGATGTGGAGGCCATGAAGAAGGTAACCAGCTCGCAGTGTAAGATTTTTTTTAGGGAGATTTTTTTCTTCAAAAGCACTTGCCCATGGTTTCAGAGTTCGCTACAAAACAATACTAGTGCCACTGTTTTTTTGTATTCTAATACTCACACTTAGGGTAGTAGCCTTCCTTCTTTTTTTTTTCTTGATGTCGTCTTCTTGGATGTTGGTTTCTGGCGTAGTGATATTTATGTCAGCCTTTCATTGCTGGTTTAGGAGAAGATGATAAGCCCTTTATCTGCTGAATGGATTCAATTGGTGCCAAGTATGTTGAAATCCCTTTATCCCCGTATATTGAAGCTACAATTTCTGTAATTTTCTTTAACACTATTCTGTTCTAGGCATTACTTAAATTCTTCAGTTGGTGATTCAATTTCCTTTCAGGGTTTTTCCTTGAAGTTCAGTGAGCTTCTTAAATACATCCATGGCTATTCAACAATGTTAACAAATTCTAATGATGGTTCCGCATGTGTATGCTTTTCTTTGGAATAAAAGTATCACCGTCTCGATGCTTTAGTAGTTACATTCCTCCATGTCAAGGCCATTGAAAATATCTTTCGTAAAACCGAACACCTACCTTCCACATGTTGTACCTGCATTTGCATGATGGGTCTTCAAAGTGGTAGTTTTTCATTTGATAGCTTGTAGCGAAAGTAAAATGTGATCATTCCAATTCTTTGCCTTGTAGATCGCGGACTATGGTGGTCGCTTGCCTTGCGTAAGGTGCTCACAACCAGACCTTGTTCGTGTGTATAAGCGCAGATCCCGCACTTAGACCTTGTAAGTGCTTTGCAAAGATTTGAGAGACAAACAGACGCAAGAGAAGGCAAAGATCAGCTGTTATGTGAGTTCCATATCTGTTAGTTTACTTAAACAGATAATGTATTCTCTAAAACTTAGGAATTCTCTCAAGTATTAAACTGCTTGGGTGAATGTAAAAGGGTGTTTAGGAATTCCTTTAAGTTCTGAGTCAATGACTTTGTTGAACATCAAAGAATTTGTTGGACTGAATTAAAGAATAGAACAAGTCAGTGTTGTTGAATGTACAATAGAATGCTAGATTGAATGAAAGATTTTTGCAGGTAATTAATTTTGTATTTCGCTTATTTCCGACCAAAAATGAACTCGCCCAATCAATATTGACCTCGGTCAAAATTGGCTCAAGCATTGACTAATTTTGACCAGGTCAAGGTTGACTGGCAGTAATTTTTTTGCTGTTACGAAAAGTTTCGTAACGGCTTGTCAACGTTACGACAGCGTTGTTACAAAAAAATTCGTAACGGCCCGAAGCTGTTACCACGTGGCAAATTCGTAACGGCTCACAGCTGTTACGAGGGCCGTTACAACGTAAATTGTGAACTAGGCCACAAAGCCGTTACAAAAAAATGTAACACCCACTTTGCAAATGTGCAAGAGCCACACAACCCCTTTTAGTAACGGCTTGGTTCTGCTTTCTAATCCCGCACTTTGGTGTAGTGTGGGAAAACCAATACCAACCACTTTGATCTATCAAGATAGTACCGCGGCTATCGGAGTAGTAGATAATTGTTATAATAACAATAAGAATCGACATATACGTCGAAAGCACGACACGCTTAGAGAATTTCTCACAACCGGTGTTGTAAGAATAGATCATGTAAGATCTCAAGGAAATATAGCCGACACTTTGACGAAAGGGTTAGCTAGAGAAAATGTATGGAAATTTTCTAGAAGTATGGGACTTAGGCCTTGTGAGAAGTTGAGTCATTTGTAATGGATACCCAACCTAGATAGGTTCAAAGGGACTAGACGAAGTTACAAATGATATGATAGAGTCATGCACTCCCATAACATGATATCCCAAGTGGGAAACAAAGTTGAGTATTTAACTCTTAATGATTCTATAGCTCTTAAGTTAGAGTGGGATACACAGGAGTATTCTTGATAGACTCACCTATACGAATGTGAAGGTATGGTCGCATTCTATGAGAAATTGGGCATTTCTCTAGATCATTTGTTAAAAAAGGGATATGCACATGGCCTTAATGTGCGAACTTAAAGACTTTACTCTAGAAATAGTTGTGTGTGTTAAATAATCTAATATTAGTTAGAGTTCAAGACGCAAGTCACTCTAGTCACCCGGGTACTTAGAAAATTTAACACTATGCAGGGTTCAAGTCGAAAGGCACCTTTTGCGTATGCACAACTATACAACACTTGCTCAATTTTTTTAAAATATAAGTGGGGATTGTTGGGAGATATATATATTTAAAAAACATAGTTTTGTAATATTATATCAAACTTAGAGAAATAGTGTGGTGGTATAATTTTGGGCTCCCACACTATAGACTTGGGTTCAAGTCTCACCCCATGCATTTGAATAGGTATATTTATATATCTATAATATTTATTAAAAATCCGGGAGAGCGGGGCCTTGGGGCCTTGGGAGGTCTCACGATCCGTAAACTTATTTTTTGCTTCGTTTTTAACTCTTGATTTCCAAAACGGTTTTCAACTTAATATTCCTAATTAATTACATTAATTTTTGGTAAATTTAATATTGCTTAGTTTTATGGTCAAGTTATGGAGGATTTTCACGCACTTATTGCGAAATTTATTTTCATTAAAACCGTATTGATGTTTTTTGACTTATATAAGAAAAGTTTCCGGAGAAGATGAAGATACAGCTTTTTTCATCTATTTCGAGTTCGAGCAAGTGTTAGATAGAGTATTTGTTGGTTCGATTTCTCATAGTGCGAAATCGAATAAGAGAGTTATCACTGCTTTATCCCATAGGTGTTCGACAATTTTTTGACATAGCACAATCAAGAGGCGTAGTCGCGAAATACCTTAAAGATAGCGACCTAGTCCGCGACTCACTTGCTTTGAGATACGATTTCATTATTTCTTCATTGTTTCCAACAATTTTAAGGTATTTGATTTTGCTATGGAGGTTGAAAGGAAGCGCGTTGATGATACCAACAAGCCATTCAAATTTGAAGGGATGCATTTTAAGATGGAAGTCAAGATGTTCTTTTATCTCAAACTCATGAAGCCGCATATGATTGTGTCGAGTGTTCATCCTGGAACCATGGAACCCGCCGCCGATAAAACTTCTACCGCCGATAAGACTCATTGCCGATGCTTGATCCGATGATGGTGTTGCCACGATCCATCTCCTTCCGATGGTGCCAAAGATGTTGTTTCTCAAACTGCCGAGGAGAAACAAAAGGCCATTGACAAATGGATCGATGACGACTTTGATTGGAAAAACTACATTCTTAACGCATTATCCGATGATTTATATGAGTATTATTCAACTTTTGAAACTCAAGCAAAGATGTGTGGGATGCATTACGTAAAAAATACGACACCGAGGAAGTCGGCTCAAAGAAGTATGTCAGAGCCTATTTGAGATACCAAATGGTGGATGATATGTCGGTTGTTGCACAGTGCTCATGAACTTCAAAAATTTACCACGAAATTGTGGCCGAAGGTATGAAAGCCGATGAACAATTTCAAGTTTCGTAATGATTGACAAGTTACCACCTAGCCGGAAAGATTTTCGTAATACTTTGCGTCACAAGACTAAAGAATTTTCTCTTGAAAGTTTGATTGTTAAGCTCAGGGGTTGAGGAAGAAGCTCTAAACAAGATAAGAAGGAAGAGATCCTCATTGTTTCTAACAATAAGACTCATCCTAATATGAAACCTAAGAAAAAGGATATGAAGCCTAACCCGAACCAGAAGAAAGGAGGAAGGCCTAATCAAAACAAGAACCAACACCCATCGAAAAATGGACAGAATTCCAATTCTAAGTTTCTTTGTTATACCTGTGGTAAACCAAACCACATGGCTAGGAATTACTGGTTTAACAAGGAAAAGAATAACGCACAAGCTAAATGTCGTGGGTGACGTTATAATTGCCATGGTCTCGATCCGCAGTTCTACATGGTTGGTGGGTCCGATGGGTGGTGGATAGACGGTGGTGCTTCGCGTCATTGTTGTTTTGATAGGTGTTTAAGACTTATGCCGAAACCAAGGATAAGAAAGTGTTGTTGGGAGACTCTCACAAAGACTTTGTGGTGAAAGGTTCTGTACGGTGAGAGTTGAAGTTTACTTCTGAAGACACTCATGCCGAAAGATGTTCTTCACACTCCGTAAATGAGAAAGAACCTTGTTTCCTAGCTATCTTCTCAACAAGGGGTCGGGTTGTATCAAACTATTGGGTCCGATATTTACACTATAACTAAGAATAAGAATTTTGTAGGAAAGGGTTATGCTACTGATGGAATGTTTAAGCTTAATGTTGATGCTATGAATAAAATTGATTCTTCTGATTATATGGTTTGCAATTTTAATGTTTGGCATGGTAGGCTTTGTCATGTGGGTAAAAAGTTAGTAAATAACATGAGCAAGTTAGGTGTCCTTCCTGAATTTTCTGAAAATGAATTTGAAAATTGTGAATACTGCAAATAAGCAAAAATAACTAAGACTTCACATAAATCATTGTAAGAGAATCCCAACCACTAGACTTAATACATTCTGATTTATGTGAATATGAAGGTATCCTAACTAGAAATGGGAAGAGATATATTATGACGTTCATTGATGATTTTTCTAATTATACGTATGTTTATTTGCTGAGCCATAAGAATGAAGCTATAGAAAAGTTTAAAATTTTTATTGCCGAAATTGAAAATCAATTTGGTAGAAAAATTAAGAGGTTTCAGAGTGATAGAGGCACTCAATATGATTCTCGCTCCTTTTATCAAATTTACCAAACTAATGGCATTATACATGAAAGAACTTCTCCATATAATCCTCAAATGAACGGTAAAGCTGAAAGAAAGAACCGTACTCTTACTGAATTGATTGTTGCTTGTTTGCTTAGTTCGTGTCGCTTCTCATTGGTGGGGTGAATGTTTGTTGACCGTTTGCCATGTTTTAAATCGCATTCCCAATAATAAAACCATGATATCTCCTTATGAACTTTGGAGAAATAGAAAACCTAATGTATCTTATTTTAGAGTTTGGGGCTGTTTGGCTTTTGTTAGAAACCCGATCCTAAAAGACATAAGTTAGAAAGTAGAGCTTATGAATGTGTTTTTATTGGTTATGCTCAAAACAAGAAAAGCTTATAGGTTCTTTGATATTAATAATAAGGTTATTATTGAATCTCGTTGATGTTGACTTCTTTGAAGATAGATTTAATTTTAAATCTAGAATTAGTGGGGGGTAATAGTGGGGTTCAACACCTAGCACTTTACCTAGTGTTGATTCCGAGTCTAGATTAGAAGAACCTAGAAGTGAAGAAACTAGGATCACCGAATTTGAACCTAGATGCGGAAAAGAGCTAGGATCGAGACAAAAGATAAAAATCCCGATTTTGAATTTTACGCTATAGAAGAAGAACCTTCTAATTTACAAGAGGCGTTTAGTTCCTCACAGAGTCTAGTTTAAGGCAAGAAGTCGTAGATAATGAATGGGATTCTCACATGTCTAATGGAACTTGGAGTTATGTAGATTTACCTCCCGGTTGTAATCCAATAGGTTGTAAATGGGTATTGAAAAGGAAACTCAAACTCGATGGAACAATAGATAAGCATAAGGCTAGATCACGTTGCCAAAGGTTATAGCAATGAGAGAACGTAGACTTTTTGATACTTATTCTCCCGTTACTAGATTAACATCTATACGTGTTTTGATTGTCATTCTTGTCGCTACTCATAATCTTGTTATTCATCAAATGGATGTTAAACCGCTTTTTTGAATGGTGAACTAGAAGAAGAAATTTACATGGAACAACCTCAAGGTTTTGTAATTCCTGGACAAGAACATAAAGTATGTAAGCTAGAAAAATCTCTTTATGGTTTGAAACAAGCTCCTAAACAATGGCATGAGAAATTTGATAATTTAATGATTTCAAGTAACTTCAGAATAAATGAGGGTGACAAATGCATCTACTATAAATCTGAGAATGATGTATCACTAGTCCATAAGGGGTTATTAATCACGTTTTTAAATGACACATTAGTTGCGTGATCACGACATAACACATAATTTCTGTCATATAACATGAAAATAGTTGGGCCCCACCATTTAACGTCAAAGAATCGTTATTCTTAAACGTCATAAGTTACTAGGTGTGTGATTTGATGAGAAACTATTAAACGACGGAATAAGTCTGACACATATATCAGGCTTTTATAAGCCCACCACTAGTTTTCTATTGGGCTCACAGTAGTGGCTAACCACGTTTATATCAGTCTGAAAATGGTTAGCCACCGGCTAACTTGTGGCACAGTGGCAGTGCTATAATGCTCTTATTCTCACAAACTTTTTTTCCCCGCTCTACCGAGATGAATCCCATCCCACCTCGTCCTTATCACCCGATCCGATAATATCTTTCATTTGGATTTCACTTTTCCAAGTTTTATCAGAAACATTGAAAACCCTAGACGTTTTATCCAGAGAACCAAGCTACAAAACTGCAGAAAGATCCTTCCGCCAACCATGATCTGACCAAAGCCTCGTAAAAGTCTTGAATTCGAATGGAGAATCAGGGATTCTTCTCATCCTCATCAGGTACTTACTATGTTCTCTCAGAAAAACCTAAATTTTCCCGATTTCAAAACTATTTATCCTTTTATCCTTCACTTCACCAGAAATTTCTTTCCATCATTCGATCGAGAAGAGCATTGAAAAACCTAATCCTCTACTAAATACCCGTAAACCAAATCGATAACCCTCCATCCCCTCATCTCTCTCAATCTCTCTCCCAATCTCTGCTCAAACAAAGAAGAAGAAAGAAGAAGTAGATTATGCTGATGAAGAGGGAGAAATGGTGAAGGCCTCTTTTTTCATTCTTCTGATTAGGGTTACTTTCTTCTTTCAATTTTTCTTACAATCCTTGAAGCATCTCTTTTTTACTTCATTTCTTAGGGTTTTCAGCAACAAAAGATGATGACTACAAAAATGGAGATGGAGATCTTGTGAAATAATGAGATGGTAAGGACAAATATTAGTCCTCTATTTAGGTTTTGAACTCTTAACATTGAATTTTGATTTTAAGGTTCTCGACTTGTTATCTCAATTGTATTTGATTTTGACCATCTGGTTCAATTTAATTTCAACAAAATTAAAGGTATTGGGTTTGTCCGCAGAGAGGTTGTCCGGGAATCAAATTGTTATTAGAAGCGGAACCTGGAAAAAGTAGGTACCTTCGATGCCAGTTCGATAATTGTCGTGAAGAAGCTCAATGGTTAGAAGATGCAATCAAGTCCAAAGATGATAAAAATATTAACGTACTCTGAAAAAACTTCAAAGAGAAAGGTATGATTAAGGTTGAACATGAAAAGGGGGCGTCATGCCCGGTGCTCTGATGTAGGTTTTTATGAAACTACATCGTTCTAAAGATAACAACACCTATGGTAAACAATTCTGGCAATGTCCTGGGTGTAATTTGGTGGAATGGGCCGAATAATTAAACAGTTTGTTGCTCTTTAATATGTTATGTTATGTTATGGGTTTATGATGTAATGTTTAATCCCGTGTTTAATTCTGGTCAATGAGGCGCGGTCTGATGTAATGTTTATGTTTTATGTATTGTGTATTTTTTATGTTGTTTATGTATGTTAACGTTTATTTGGGTTTGTTTATGTATGACTGTTTTAGGACCTCAAGTTAGGGACACACTTCTTGGAAAACTCCCATTCGTGAATATTTCAACTTAAGTCGGTAAACTCCCCAACCACCAGATCCAAAACCCCCTTATTCCACCCACGTGTATGATAATAAATCAAAAGGAAAGCTGCATAATTCAATGCCTATCTTTACACTTTTGTCTGACATACAAGTGGTGGACAACTCAATGGGGCGTGTTATGAAAACACAATGTGACGAGTGATAATTGTAGATGTCAGAGACTACTATTACACATCTAATCTGTAATAGTGTACAACAGTCTTTAGTCAGCCTCCTCTTTCAAAGGTCATTTTCTATTTAACCATTACCCGTTATTACAAAATCATATCAAGCTACGAGAAGATGACATGCAAAATAATGCCCGACCAATGATACGTACTCATGCAGCAAAGTTGCCAATATTTATAATTTATTCCTTTGAAGAATTTCAAAATTACATTTAAAAACCCATCCGAGAGTTTTAGTATAAATTTGTGATAAACGCCTCACAAATCAATTATCTCGCGAAGGTGTAATGCTCAGAACTCAACCAAAAGATAAAGTTTTTCAATCCCAAATTATAAAAGTTTCATATCTTATTTCTACGACATTAATCACTCACGATGCCTCGTTTTTCGATGCATGAAGATACTGCTCTAGTAATTAGTTATTGTAAGGTTGCGGATATGGATCATGATACGTAAAAATCCTCCTGCGGGTATGGCGTTTTGGATTCGAGTGAGGGAATACTTTTTAATTCAAATTGGGAATGGAAGCGTTAGGTATTCCGCCATACGTATCCAACACCGTGTTAGCATGCTAAAAAGGATTTGTGGTCGTTTTAGGCAGTATCGCATTCTTGCAAATGGTAATCGTGCTCAGGCGATGGCAATGTATGAAGCGGCACAAGGGAAGCCTTTCGTGGGCATTTCGTGGCCAATTATTTTTTTGGCCGTCGCATATAAAATTGAATGTTGTTCTCGTGAGATGTTTATGAGTGGTTAATATTGTTCATTTGAAATCGATGGATTTTTATGATGTAATGTGTTTTCTTACTTATTGCAATGACGTAATAGACAACTTTTAAAATAACGACTTTCATGTTTAACATCGTATTACATTAGAACAACGTAATTAATAACCTAACTCACTTTCGTAGGAATCACAGTTACACTTAGCACGTGAAACAAGCCTTTAAACCCTTAGGTGACCCTAACGGACGAGTTTAGTCTCGTGAGGTTGATAACGAACTAACCCACAAAGTAGTTACAAACATAGATTCCAGTTTTAGACTTCACTCGATGAAGTCGATGAATTGCCCTATGATCCATACTGGGATTTTGGATACCATGAAATTATAGCATTCATCGAATGTGAATGCCTCACCTTTTTCCTCTAAATACCTCGCTTTAACCAATTCGTGCTACAAAAACACGGTGAAAATATACTCAAGAAATTTAGAACCAATCAATTAACCAATGGACTAATAAATTAAACAACACTTACAAAATGTCGGGATGACATTCTAATACGGCCCGTGCTTGGTGAGTCGTTGTTGAATAGCTATAAAATCGCAAATGGCTTTTTGTATAATCTGTACCTATCATGAATCTGTTGAAGACTTCTTCGTTTGGATTCCCATAATCTCGTATATATTGGTTGTATATTTTAAGCCCAAAAGGTTTCGGGCTCCGGCATTACCGTGAGTGGTCTGCTACTATTCTTTGTACCATGTTTTTGTGATTTGCAAATCTTCAAACGAATCAAATGATCCCATTGTTGTGTACGTACAATGAGTTAATTGAGGGGTAGAAAGCCGTGAGAAGTTTTCCCAGGTCTATGTTGTTTGGAGGCAGATAATCCGATTTCCAAGTACTCGGTGGGTGAGAAGTACCTTTGGGTAAACCTGGATATTTATAGGATCCAAATTAAGAATCAAGGTGGAAATTGTTAAAACACATCCAATTCACTCGTAATAAAAGAAAAAAATCACACACACACTAGTCGCCACCGACAAGCCTTCTCAATTTAAAACACACTTTTCATGTTCACATACGCCTTACTTGTTTAAAACACCTTTTGGAGGACAAGGAAAGACCTATCTCGGGCAAGAAGAGATGGTACAATGACCCTTGTTGGGGTTAAATAAACTTGTACATATGTTGTCATAGTACAGGGTTGGAAACAGAAGAAGACTGTCACATACGCCCTTTACTGATTTAACCCTTGTTGGGGTTAAATCAACTTGTACATATGATTACAGGGTTAAATCATGAAGCTCTAGCACCGTCCTTGTCCTTAAAGACACATCTCCTCTTAGACATCTCAAGTGCGGTTTGGAATGCATCAGTGTGCTGGTGTTCACTGTCCCCAAACCAGGGGTCCCAGATAACCGCATCACCCATCCTAATATCTATCTGAGCGCGTGCATCCGACATAGAGTGTTTGTGAAGATCTTTTTGTCCCTTCATCCTACGGTTCAACACATTAAATAGACTAATAGCCTAAAGTGTGGATCCAGTTGATCATCTCTCGTGTTTTCCTTCAAAACAAAGTTGACAATTACGGAAATAAAAATAATACCGTAACTCTAAGATCATCGACATGCCACCCATATCCTTCTTTGCACGAACTCCAGTCATCCAGTGTTTATACGAACGCCAAAAGTTGGAGTACCCCAATCATAAGACCCAACAACATCCAAATTATCCAACACTATACACCATCGTTTATCTACTCTACCACTACAAATCGCAAACAAAAATGAACCAATACACCACAAAGAAAAACATTCTAGTCAATTCTTCGGCAATGCCAGAGTTGTCTTAAGATGAAATTAGCCAAGTGAGGAACTCGCATCGTGCATGCCTTGGAATCATAATTTCCAGTTCTCAGATTCTGTACTCTTCTATCTTGCATAACATTTAACACACCCCGAAAATACCTAGTATCCATAGCTTCTACTTCTTCTGCCGTCATTGTTTCCTTTGGTAATTCTGGTATTGGCTTACCTCCTCCAATCGGAATACCAGTCAACCGATAGAAATCTAGAGGGGTCAAACCTATTTCAAACTCTTTGAAGTGAAAAGTTCTAGTCTTCTTCCACCACCTCTCACATAAAGCTTCAGTCAGTCCCTTATCCCCATACTTGGAATTAAATTGGAATATGGACTCTAAACCACAGCATTGAAGAATTAAAATTGCACGGGGGTTGTTTCTCACCACTATCTAATAAAATTTATTTAAGTTGGTCCAACTGCTCCTAAAGTTTGCGTCTCGCTTATCTACTAAGTTGTCGGCCTTATGTTGTAACTCTCCGATACCTGAGGATAGTTGGGATAACATCTCATACCTAGACCAATCGACATCCTCCATTGTCTAAAAATGAAAAGACCAAGGGAAGCACAATCAACATGTGAATAACAAAAAATCTAACGCCTCTGTTAATCTATGCACAATAAACATATGAATTCACACGTTCACATTCACATCACATTGCTCATATGAAAATCTTCGCTAAAATGATACTAACAACATCAATTCCACCCCTTGAATCTTCTAAACATTAACTCAAAAGAATACATGACTTAATCATAAAACACATTGCAAAATGCTATAAACCACCAAATCAATTTCCAACAAAATAATATTTACAACAAAATCGGATTAATAACAAAATCATATTAACAACATCATATTAACAACATCAATTTCCAACAAAATCATATTAACAACATCATATTAACAACATCAATTTCCAACAAAATCATATTAACAACATCTATTTCACCCATATATTCATCTCAACCTCAACTACATCATATTAACAACCTCAATTTCACCCATATATTCATCTCAACCTCAACTACATCATATTAACAACATCAATTTCCAACAAAATCATATTAACAACATCAATTTCACCCATATATTCATCTCAACCTCAACTACATCATATTAACAACATCCATTTCACCCTTATCAAATTACAAATTTCAAATACATTATACCAAGCATAAACACAACTAATTCAATCCATCAAATTAAGAATCAATCATGGTTTTATGTTTCACCAAAATTAACCACAAATAGCAAAAACCCTAACTCACATTTTAATTTTTTGAAATCAATACAAAAATTATACAACTGAAATATCAACATGATCAAGAATATGCATCCAATAACACCTAAATCAATCCATTTATAACTAAAATCAAGAATCATAAAACGACTAAATCAAAAAAACAAAAATTACTTACCTAGTGTGGATTTTGATGATGAAATCTCACAAAAATACCACCAATCGATTACCCTCGGCTTCTAGAACAAACCCTTGTAAATTTTCCGCTCCTTAAACACAATTTTTTTTCAATCAAACCATGAACTGAGGTGAGGTTAATGAAAAAAGAGAGGAAGAAAGAAAAGAGAAGAAGAAGTGCGGCTTCTGTAACTTTTAGGGTTCTCTATGAAACGCAAGTTCAAACTGCGTGTTGACGGGTCAACATGGTCAATACGCATGTTGAAACTGCGTTTTTTGAGTTTCCCTATGAGACGCAGTTTGAAACTGCGTTGCACGTAGGTTCCAAATGCGTTTCATCTGGGGATCTTGGATTCCCATTGCACCCGGGCGATGTGTTTTGGTGACGTGGATCCAAGGAAAACCTTGAATCTTGGATTCCCGTTAGAGCTAGCCTAAGAAAGGAAAAACGGTCGATGATTAGCCGTTCCAATGGAATGGACAATGATTGTCAGTTATCATGAAGAAGAACGGTTAATGGTGGGCCGTTTTCTGCTTTTCTAAAACGACTAATGGATAGCCGTATCCGGAGTCTTCCCGCTGGGATTCCCACACACTGGGGAAGCCTTGCGGGAAGACCCACCTTTGGCCACACTTTTCTTGGTTGGGAAGGGCTTGGGCATGCCCATAAGACCCAGTCTTATAATAAAACTAGCAAAACATAGGGTTGTGTCTACGTAACAACATGACAACGGGAGTATTGAAACTAGGTATGTGTCATTACTTCTAGCTACGTGGTTTGGTTATAGGTAATGGACCGTTAAATAATGCGGGATTCGACTAGTAGGCCGTGCTTCACGTGCTTCACACGTGCTTTACACGTGATGTGCTACCGTGTTGCGCCGTGCTGTGCTGTTCTTTTAACCGTGTTGTGCTGTGCTTTTAACCGTGTTGTGATGTGTCATGTGCTTACACGTGCCGTATACTGTACTGTGCTGATGTGCCTATTTGTTGGGCACAACACAACACATTAAACTAATGTGTTGTTCCCGTGTTGTGCCGGTCACGTGCTGTGCTCAAATATTAACGTGCTTTGTTGTGCCATAAACGTGCTGGCCTGGCCCAATTTACACCTCTAGTTGTAGAGGTGTAAAACGTGCCGTCCCGGCACAGCCCAGCACACGAAGTCGCGTGCTTCACGTGCCATGTGTCGTGGCCGTGGCTGTGCCAACGATTTAAACGTGTTGTGCCGTGGCTGTGTTTACTAGTCAAAAGCTAGGCACAACACACATTTCACGGCACAAGACACAAATAAACGTGTCTTGTGTCTTTGTGCCGTGCCGGCACACGTGCTATAAACAATTTGAAATCACTTAATGTATGTAAGTCAGACATTATCACAAGAATTTAATTAGACAACATATCATTTGAAATTATTTCAAGTAAAATTAACAAGTTTATTCAATAAAAAGAAATAACCCATCAAATATAAAATTGGATTATTGTCATGTAAATTAATGTTCTAGTTAAATATAGGTGACGACATTATAACAACGATATTGAAATATATTTTCCAAATATTAAGGAATTATATGTGTTGTTATAAATAAGCCAACATAACATGTTAAAAACTAGCTAGAATATTGACTCTTTTTGTGAAATATACAAAAATGTGATGTATTATTCCTTGTTATATGGTGTATTTGTACATGTTATGACGAGCTCTCTCAACGTGTTTGTCTTTGCCGGGCCACGTGCTTATCCGTGCCGCGTGCTTTGTACTCTTGTGCCAATTAGTCAAACCCAAAGACGTCCCATTTAACTAACGTGTTGTGCGGTGCGAGGGATAAGTCACGTCTTTGGGTCAGGGTCAACGTGCTCAAATTTTAGCGTGTCACGTCAAAATTTGCTGTGCTCGTCTTTGGCACAACCCAATTTACACCTCTATCTAGTTGTCTAGAATGTAAATTTTGCACCTAAACTCCTAGGATTTATAGGAGACCGCACCTTCTTATTTTTTACTAGTAAAGATGGAAATTTGTAGCTGTGGCATGGATGAATCGCACGAGTTACACCTAGTCAAGTACAGAAGTTCAGGCTATATATATATATATATATAAGTTCACAGTCAGAAAGCAAGATAAGTACAGGCTTCCTATATGTCAGTCAGTACTGCTTGAACATTTGCGCAAGGGATGCAAGATGCCAAGATTAATGCATGGTCTGTGATTCGCCCTATCTTTATTTTCTTGTAATGAATGGACAATGTACTACATCCAGAACTATATTGTTTTCGGGCATGGGTACGGTCTTGCAATAGTCACAAATGCCAGTTACCATACCTAATTTCTATTTTATGCTAGATAAGATTGAGAGACTTATAAGACCTGGTCAAATTGGGGTATACCCAGATTAATTGGGGTATACTCATTTTTTCCCCAACCATAATAGAGGGTTAAGGGTGTCTGATATGTGTAAAGTTACCTAATTACCCTTCTCCTAATAATAACCAAAACCACTCCTTTTGGTAGAGGTGTAAACGCAATCTTGCCTAAGACAGCCCGACACACGAAGTCGCGTGCTTCACGTGCCATGTGCCGTGATGTGTTGTGCCAACGATTTAAATGTGCTGTGCCGTGCTGTGTTTTACTAGTCAAAAGCTAAGCACAGCACAGCCCACGGGCACAAAACACAAATAAACGTGTCGTGTTGTGCCGTGCTGGCACACGTGCTATAAACAATTTGAATCACTTAATGTATACATTAAGTCGAATATTATCACAAGAATTTAATTAGACAACATATCATTTGAAATTATTTCAAGTAAAATTAACAAGTTTATTCAATAAAAACAAATAGCCCATCAAATATAAAATTGGATTATTGTCATGTAAATTAATGTTCTAGTTAAATATAGGTGACGACATTATAACAACGATATTGAAATATATTTTCCAAATATTAAGGTATTATATGTGTTATTATAAATAAGCCAACATAAAATGTTAAAAACTAGCTAGAATAGTGACTCTTTTGTGAAATATACAAAAAATGTGATGTATTTTGCCTTGTTATATGGTGTATTTGCACATGTTATGACGTTCTCTCCTAACGTGCTGGGCTGGGATGGGCCACGTGCTTATCCGTGCCGCGTCTTTGGTCTTTGTACTCATCGCGTTAATTAGTCAAACCCAACACGCCCCATTTAACTAACGTCTTTGTCCGTCTTTGGGCTAAGTCACGTCTTTGGGATGTCTTTGTGCTCAAATTTTAGCGTCTTTGTCTTTGGGTCAGGCTCGTCTTGGGCACAAATGCAATTTACACCTCTACCTTTTGGGTTTTAAATCAAAACCTTATTAATTTCTTTCCTTCTCCATTATCATCAATCTAATGATCAATTCCTTTTTCCTACTCTATATTTCATCGTTTTCAAATGAAAAAAAATCGTCAATTTTTTTTTTTTTTTATTTATTGTCGATTAATTCTTTCAAACTCATTCTAGTACTTTGTTTTGTTATTTGAATGACAAATTAGATCAAAAAATTTGAAATTGTTGAATTGTAGTTACACAGTCGGCATGGTATTTGTTTGTCGAGCATGCCGACTTTTCATATTTATTTTAAGCCGGCAAGCTTATATGATGAATATCATGCCGACTTTTCATATTTATTTCTAGTTGGCAAGGTTATACGATGAATAGCATGCCGACTTTTCAAAGAGTTTTGTTTCTGAAAGTAATATTTACAGGGTCGGCACGGTATTCATCCTTATACCTTGCCGACCAAGAACTTGAAAATTTGAACCTTGTCGCTTTATAGTTCACTCGGCAAGGTTATGAAATTAAAACCTTGCCGACTAATTATGCATTTGTAACACATTTCTTTGTATGTCAAAAATCCTATAGTCTATGAAGGTATTTTTTTTCTCGACCTTGCCGACTATAAGGTAGCTTGAGGTAAAACATCAATAAGATGCCGACTAGTGAAACATTTACAACAAACTCTGTGTGTCAAAAATAATAAAGTCGGCATCTTCTTCATTCACCAACCTTGCCTACGGATACGATGGCATGTTATTCATCTCAGTAGACCTTTCCTAGCCGGATATAGTCGGTATGTTCTTCATTCGTCGACCCTGCCGACTTTTCATAGTTTCAGAACTGAAAATGTTGACACATCAGCTTTGCAATCCCCTTTTTAGAAGTGTTTGGGTAGTATGTTTTCATTTCCGTCGCAAAAAAAAATTCTCAAAACAAATTTTTTACATCAAAAATCTTCTTACATGAGTTCAATCAAAAACAAAATTTGATAACTAAATTCATAAGTTTTAATCTACTTAATTAATTCATCTAAACTCAATTAATTAACCTAATCGGAATTTTTAGTGTTAATTAAACAAGGATATATTAGCCATTTAGAAAATACAAGGTTAAAAGGGGTGGCCTGTTTTTTTTTTACTTCAAAATGACCTGATTTTGTCTTCCCAAATTAATTTGGGTATACCCCAATCAAGCCAGGTTATAAGAGTTCGTTGAACCTTTCCACGAGAGGAATCAAACTCTAGCCCTCTTTCTCAACAACAGTCCCGCAATCCACATTATAGTTACTGTGTCCGTGGGACATTTTCTCTTTTGGTATTTACCGACGAAATGATTAACTTATGAATGGGTTCTAGGAAATCTGATAATTCGAATCTAATTAATGTAAAAAGCTTAAAAATTCAAAGCGTGATTTATAGTTGGGCAGTACTGATTGTGCCTTTACACTTTGAAAAGAATAATCAACAGTATTAATTAGCCCCCGGATTTGGTTGCGAATTTAGTTTTGATGAGTGCTAGCTAGCTAGTGGCATGTGGTAGACTAGTAGACACATAGCTAAGTTGTATATAACTCGAAGCTGCTACACTTCCCCCATCCCTTCCCCCACTCTCTTCCACCATTAGGTGGCACTATCCTCACCCTTGATTCCATCAACTTTGATCCCCATGGAAGAGCAGGGGGTCCCATTATTATTGGCTTTGGCCAATACATGCATGCCACATAAGTGGGGGAAGAAAGTGGTGGAAGGGAGTGGGGGTCATCTAGCATTTTCGTATATAACTGGCACAATTTTGAGATAGGAAAGAAAAAGAGATGGGAGCTTAATTTATTGGTGGTGGGGTGTTGTAATTGATTACATTAGTACTATTTAATCAGTGATAAAGATTCAATGCCCATGTGATCATGTTGTGTGGCTGCGTATAAGCTCAAAAAATCATAAAATTCTTGCAGGCCACCAGTCTCATGTTCCAATTCCAATGAAAAATCACGAATGTACATACATGTCTTATATGAACATATAGAGAAATGACCTTACTCTGGCCAGTATTGCACCATGTGAGTTATTGATCTCAGATCACTATAGTTGGATCTGTCACTACATATTCACCCTAGTGCTATAAAATACTCCATCCGTCCCACTATTAGATGACCTAGTTGTTTTTTAATTTTGTCTAATTAATAGTTGATTTTATATAATTTGATATTCATATTTATACTCGTTACGTAGGTGTTTTAAAATTCTTTCCAATAAAATAAAATTTACAAATATCCGTGGTATAGTTTGAGAAATAAATCATTTTTAAATTGTGCTACTAGGTCAACTAATAGTGGGACGGAGGTAGTACATTTTTTGGGTTATTGGACTCGTACGAGTTTCACGGGATGCTGAAAATCTCACTCTAAATGTAAACATGGTTAAACATATTTAGCCAATATTGTCGGTGAATTGACACTAAAAATGTGATCAAGAAAATGGTATTGCTTTTGGTTTGAATAACTTTCGTCAAAAGGCAGTTTGGAATATGAATTGCAGTCAGGCGCAGTCATGGTTGAGAGCGAGAATGGTCTATAAATCTGCATAGCAATTTGTACTAATACGCATTCTATGCGTAGTACGTTGAGTATGTTATCCCATGGGCACTTTTATGCTTAGAATTTCATCATACAAATGGCTAATCTTAAACAAGTATGAACTCAAGTTTTTCGGAGAAAAGCCTTCATGTTTGATATTTGAGAAAAGCCTTCATGTTTGAACTCTAGTACGTTGAGCGAACATTATATCAACGCCTCAACAAAGAAAAAAAAAAAAAAAAAGTGGGGCGAACATTTTATCCCCGCTTGGTGTGGGGCGTAAACTTTATCCCCGCCTAGTGTGGGGCGTAAACTTTAAGTTCGTCTGGTTTTGGGCTAACATTATATCAACGCTCGACTATATTTGGGTTTAGTCTTTGGTCCCCGACCAAATATAATCGCCCACTGTTCATTTAGTCGGGGATTTGGTTGATGGTCCGTCCCGCTACGCCTGGTTCAGAGACCAAATAAATGGGTTTAGTCGCCCACTGTAGTTGCTCTAAATATTGTGGAAACTTCTAAAATGACCAAACTACCCTTATCATAAATAAGTAAAGTAAATATTGCACACTCTGAAAATGACCAAACTACCCTTAATGAAAATTAGTGTAATAAAAATTACGGAGAATGCGAAAATGAACAGGCTAAAATATTATTAAAACTATGAAAATGACTATTTACCCTTGCATGAAAGTTGGTGAAGAGTCAATTTTACCACTGTTTTAAGTTGTTTTATTGATCAACGAGTCTACACCGACCGAAGTTTTCACTTTGTTTTCCACCGAGAGAAGGCATCGAACGGATGAAGCACATCGTGCTTAGCATCGAGATTTGTGCGTGCAGAAGTGGGTCCCGCCTTTTGTGTCTGAGTGTGAAAATTTGGTGATCCTTCGAAGTCAATCTAGACGTTCCGTACATTGATTGACACTTTACTTTGGATTTCACGTGAAGTCGCCAGACTTTTCCGTACATTGATTGACACTTTACTTTTAATTTCACGTGAAGTCGCTAGACTTTTCCGTACATTGATTGACACTTTACTTTTAATTTCCGTACAATGAGCTTGACACCTGTCCCTCTTGTTTAGAGAAAAAGAAGCATTTTCGTTCAAGTGAGCCCGACAACTGCCCATCTGCCAGTAGACAGTAAGAATCGATACCACCACCTACAGGATACACGTATATAACTACACCTCCAGGCCAACACTCAGCTTGTGCCAATAATCCATTCTCCATTATATAAAACCTAATACCTGATACACCATTTCACAACTCTTTTTTTCTGGTAACAACTCAATTCCTCGAACAAACTCTTATCCTTTTATCTGTTGTATTGCTTCCGTGAACCTTCGGATTCATCACACACAATTTCATTGTACTGATGACTATTGCTAAGAATGTAATGCATAACTTATCGCACCATTTACACCTGAAACTCCTCAAACAAACGCTGGTTCTTTTAGCACCTTCACTGCCTTCACCATAGGCCTTTCATACCAACAATCTTGCAAACAATAGAAGAAGATTACTGTAATGGTGAAATAATAGCAAAAAATTATTAATGGGTAAAGAATAACAAACTTACAAGAAAAAAGGTGTTGGTACAAAACTTTAGCACTAGGAGCTACTTGGTTAAACTCGAAGTCTGCCATCGTCAGTAGGTCTAGTAATCTCTGCCATCGTCAACAAGTGCATCAATCACAAACTAAAAACAACGAATTCTACATATACCTTGATAGATTTTATCAAAAAACAGAACAAAAGTTAGGGTTTATATGTGGGAGACAAATTTTTCCTTTGATAGACTTGTCTGTGTGAGACAGATTTGTTTATTGTCAAAGCCTGCGATTTTGGGTCGTAACAACTCTTTGTTGTGGGTCAGATCAACAAAGAGAATCAAGTGCGCGTGTCCCGCTGGATCGAGGCGTAGGGTGCAAACTGTACCTTGTATCAGTGGGATACTGGTAGGGGTTCAACTATAGATCAGTCTGAAGTTAGTTTGGAGTAGGCTAGTGTCTGTAGCGGCTTAATACAGTGTGTATTTAATCTGGACAAGGTCCCGGGATTTTTCTGCATTTGCGGTTTCCTCGTTAACAAAATTTCTGGTGTCTGTGTTATTTCTTTTCCGCATTATATTTTTATATAATTGAAATAATACAGGTTGTGCGTTGGTAAGATTAGTCAATTGAAGATCCAATCTTGTGATTGTTGATCTTGTTGATTAACACTTGGACATTGGTTTTTGGTACCGTCCAAGTTATATCTCTCTTTGATTAGACTCGCAGGTTTCTATTTGCTTGAGTATATCAAATTGAGAGATAGAGATATCTACTCCTTGAGACACTATATTCTAGATTGAATGTGACTGTCTTGTTGATTCTCTAGTAGAGTGTTTCGGAGTTTTGTCCGTTCAGATTGCTAAGCGAAAGATTGGGTGGTGTTGTTAGGGCCCCCGATTTTTCAAAGTCTACATACATTCAGCTGTGTCTTGATGATATTCTGCAGATTCAGCCATTACCAATAAGTACTAGTTTCTGGTTATCTTTATGGAAATTGAGAATTCCTTATAAGATGCAACTTTTTCTTTGGAAGATAGTGCATAATATCTTGCCAGTAAGACAAAAAATTAATCACCTGATTTCAGTGACTGATTCAAACTGCGTTTTATGTCCTCACCAACAACCTGAAGACTTGGATCATTTATTTCTTCATTTCTCTAGAGCGATATGGAGTGAACCCAATAAACTAATTAATTTCAGTACCCATACTACTCACATTCATCATATAACCAACATTTTGTGGATGACTTGGAAAACCATATGTCAATGCATTTTTCAATCACTTCATGTGAACCCAAATCTTGTCATCAATACTATTTTGCATTATGCATCAATTAATCAATTAGAGCTTGTAGAACCTGTCATCCCACACAATGTCATCCCAACTATGCATCAATTGCACACTAGTCATTGGTCTCCACCTCCTGTTGATTTTCTCAAAGTTAACCTAAATGTATGGAAAAAGGATAGAGAATATTAATTGGCGACCGCATATAATGGTTGTGATATGCACCAAATGTATTCCCTATCAGCGGGGGTGTAAAACGTGCCGGCCCAGCACAGCACAACCCACGAAATCACATGCTTAAAGTGCTATGTGCAGTGTTGTGTTGTGCCAGAGATTATGACGTGTCGTTTGGTTCCGTGCTAGAAGACGTGCTGGGCTGGGCTGTGCCACAAAAATAAGCGTGTTGTGTCGGTTTGTGATGTGCCGGACACATTTATTTTGTATTTTCCAATATAAATGTTTTCCAAATATTTAGGTATTATATGTTTTATTATGAAAATAAGTCAACATAAATATATCAAAATGTCATTAATTGGCTAGAATAAAGGTTCTCTTGTGAAATATACACAAAATATGATGTATTTTGCCATGTTGTGTTGTATTTTATACATACTATTATGATGTGATTTCTTAACATATTGTGTTGTGCCGTGCCATCACTACAATAAAATCTAACTATTGCTATACCATATATTGCCACACCTTCAATATAGGTGTTGCAAAAGAAAATTTCCAGTCACAATACTTTTCAACTGCAGCTAAAAACTATAATTTACTGCTGCAAAATGAAACTTTTACCACACAACTGTAGCAACAATATGAAAAAAGTGTGGCAAAAAAGTGTAATCTCTTACTGCAGCAATAAATATTGGGTGCAGCAATAGACTTCTTGCTACATAGGTTATCACAACACTAGTTGGGATTTATGCCATAACCATTGGATACTGCAATATATGTTGTGTTAGGCTACTGCGTCGATTAGTCAAACCCAGTCCGTCCCATGAAACTAACGTATTGTGTTGGACTGGGCTCAAATTTAAAAATATTATGTTTGGGCTGTGCTCGTGCTAACACAGCCAATTTACACCTCCACACGGGAAGCTCGTGATTTCCAGAATGTACTATATACACTATATATAAGCATTATTGAAATAACATGTCTTCTTTCTTGAAAGGAAGACTGAGACATCCATCATGAGAGCTTTCATTGAAGGTAAGCAAATGGCATCATTGATTTGGTGGGTCTAAGATATAAAGGAGACATCATAATTCCATTTCCATATACACAACCGTGGCTTTACAAATTAGCGTGGCTTCACCATAAAACCGCGCGCATAATACAATTTCTTTTTCCACCACCGCCCAATGGTGGAACCAAGCCTTTCTTTCTCTCCATCACCACCCAGTGGTGGAACCAATCCTTAACATTCAATTAACTATATAGAAATCTTTAATTTTATTCTATAAATAATACTTAGCCCATCTAAATTTAGGGTTTATTCCGACAAAGTTTACATATTTCTTTAGAAAAAAAGTATCTCCCTCAATGTCATTTGTTGATTTCGCTACTGCCACTTCGCTATTGCCGCCCATCCTCTATAGGCTGGTGGGCGTAATTCTAATTTTCAATCACAAACAACATGTATGAGGTTTAAATTAAGAAAAATTAGGTCGCTAACAAAATCATTCCATGTTTTTTGTGTTATATTCTCTTTTATATTGCAACTAATTTTATTTTGACGTTAAAAACCATGATTTATACTACACAATATTAAAGATAGCTAGGCAACCATTGATCCATAGGTCATGACCGTTTTTTCCTATATCATTTAATATCATCCTTGAGGTACCTTCCTTTATCAATCGTGAAAACAACCAACCATATCTTTCACAATACCATGTTACCCATGTTATAATGACACATAACTAATATTGTCCACTACAATTCACCAGCACCCACTTCCATTATTTTTTCGACCGCCACATCCAGGAGCGGAGTCAGTTTTTGGGGATCGAAGCGAGAAAAAACTCTTTACAAATAGGATACGGGTACAAAATGAACATAATAGCCAATTTTAAGATAAAAAGACCAAAAATAAGTATAATTGCGCTTAGCTCTGCCTATGGCCACCACTAATATTTCCGCCTCCACCACGTTCTAAGAACCTGTGATCGCTTGACCACCCACTACCACCACCAACGTCTATTGATATAATTTTTATTTAAGAAAAATACATATTTCTTAAATTAGAGGAACATTTATGATGATAAAATTTTGTGATACCTAACAGTTGGTACCCGGTAAATGACCAAAACCTGGATTTGGTTTGGTACCCAACATTCTTAAAGTTAAGGGTTCGTATTTAGACCTGTTATTGACCATCAAGTCAAGATGTGGACCGAACAGTCTGATACCTATCAATTGATGTAAGTACATGGTTATTTGTAGGTAATTTTTGTAACACCCAGTGTTTTTAGCATGGCGCATGTTAAAAGATGCGCCATGGCATGAGATGAAGCTTCATTCAAAGCTTTCCTTGTGTGGTAAGCGGTAGATTGGCTTAAGGCCAATACTGCGCCAAAATAGCGCATTATGTTTGCATTTGGCCAAGGGACAATGTGTAGTGGTCTTCACTACAATTGGATCATCAGAATAGTTGGGGTTTCTAAAGGAAAAGATAAATGGGCAATCGTCAAAAAAATCCAAAGATTTTAACTTTGGCTGGTAGACAAACAAGGTTTGCTTTTTTCTATATAGACGGACAGAGTTAAATCGATAGGGGTGGTTGAAACAGAATCGGCACGAAATGACATTGTTATCCCTTTAGTCATTAACTTAACCAAATAGGTTGTGAGAGAAGTTAGCCGAGCCCATACCCATTTTATATCTTTCCCAGCTTCTTCTTCCCCTCGTTTTTGTCTTCTTTTGGATTAAATTTTTTTCTACAATGGAAGAGAATAATCCTTTAATCAAAATGCATGTCCAATTCCTCTGTGAAATGGAACCTGCTTTTCCATGAGAAAAGTTCTAATAATTTTGAAATAACTTAAAGATTTTAAGTATGATACTTGATATTCCAAAGAACAGGAATCCTCAAGCACAATACCTGAGAGATATTTTTGAAGATCACAAGCTCAGAGATGAGGATGAGCTAATCCAGAGCTGAAACGAGCCAATTGATCCAAGATCAAAAGCAAGGTATTTTGGATATTTTTTTCTTCTTTTTCGTCTCCTCTTGCTCCCTTTTTAATTTTTAATTTTTTGTTTCTATGGTTTTTGCATAGCATAATACTATTTGTTGCTCCATGTTAATTTCTATATTAGGGTGTTTGCCTTAACCATGAATTTATGGAACCATAGGATTTAGACTTAATACTTTAGTTTGGTTGATGTCAATGTTATTGTCACTAATGGCCTAATGGGTGTAATTCATGTATAAGACTACAATTTTGGATGGTGGTTGGGCTAATGTTTCTGCCAAGTGATAATAGTTGCATCTGCAATGCTAAATCTGGATTGGTTTGGGAAAGAGTCCTATAGTTAGTTTGTGGGTGCTCCGGATGGACTTCCTTTGATCATCGGAACACCTCAAGGAAATTATTATGTTAGAGCGTTTGTTACATACTTAGGAATTTCGAAAGGACATGTGCTTTTTCATCCCGTATCTTATTTATAACTTTTGTGATTTGTGTTGTTCATATAGAGAGAACTACTACCAAAAGGGTAAAAGGTGTACCATAAATAAGAGGTACCGGAAGCATTCGAGAGAACTCGGGTTATATTCATAAGGTTAATCTCGCCTTTGAAAAATGGGTTGATGACGATATCAATACTAACAAAACTCGGGTTATATTCAGAAGGAATTCATTTGCCCAATTCAAGTAAGAAAAATTTCTATGAGCTGATATTCTGAATTTCGCTTTGTGAACTTTCAACTTTCTTGCCGTGTTTTCTGAAGTGTGGCATCTCAATCCATTTGGTGCCCTTTCTGTACTGCATTTTCTCTAATCTTAGCTCAAAAGTAATTGCATGAAATGGTATTTGTGGGTGTTTTGGCAAATTCCATGGATATTAGTTTATTTGACGTTGACTAATTGACCTCTACCCCAGTTAGTAACCTTACAACCTTCTCATTCTACAAGAATTTGAAACTCAATTGTTTCTTTTAGTGCATCCCTTCCAAAGGGTGACACGTTATACTGACACTTAGTTAGTTGGTTGTTGCTTGTAAGGCTTTCTTGCAAGTCTTATGATGCTGCTCCGTTTGGTTAGCGAGTGTTTGTTCGTTTGTTAAACCTCCATCTAAAACATTAATTATGTCTTTCTTAATCTTGATTTTCTCGGCATCAAGTGCTTGTTGCTAAGTCATCGGGACTCTAGATTTTCACAAGTGACCATGTTAGCCTTGAAGCGGATCAAAGGTTTGCATCCTTTCTCTTCTTAATTCGTGGTCAAAGTGAAAGATTGCATATTGTAAGACCGTAAGTTTTTTCCATGCGTATACAATTGAAGTCCTTAACGGAAAAATGCGGGGCAATTATTTAAGGATTGGGAAAGGTTAGGCAGGAGTTAGATGCATCTGCAAATGATGGCCCTGTATCAGAAGTTTTTCACAAGGTATTCTGAACTTCTGTTATCCCTTCAAGTGCTTTGACTTCTTATTATTATTTGGCTATCCAAATGTTTTACAATTAATTGTAGTGTAAGCTAAATGTCGCATATGCACAGGTAATGATACATGTTGTCAAGCAAACTACTGTATATAAACATGTGATATCCAACCTGTTTCAACTTTCAATATCCCAACTCATGATAAGGAAACTACTGTAATAGGTCATATACTCGTATCTGGGTGTCAAAGTAGGAGATTTTTCTAATGAAGAATACTCCTCCGTTTTACGAAGCCTCCTAAGAGACATGTTACATACATGGGACTACTTGGGACGGTTCTGGGACATATTCACACTTCACATTAACGATTAAACTTTCACACTAGAGTTCGACTTTATTTACCCTTTGTAGATATTTTAACTCGTTTTTGTCTCTTTTTTTTTTCCTTTGATGCCACTCGCTCACGGATTGATCGATTTTTACATCCTAATTCCGACTTCTTTTGTTGTTATACATTGACCCGATTCATTGGCTTTGTCAAGGTATAGCATCATTAAGTTGTGATACAACTTTTACTATGGAGAGGCATTGATGTTCTCAAAATGCAAAATTAAGCTATATCCAAGATATATTTTCCAAGTAAGAATCAATTTCATCATAAACATTTTTCTGAAGAAAGTTTTAGATATTAATTTTGGCCATCTCTCTGCGGTATTTCATGTTGTGGCAAAAAGATAAAATCAACAACTTGATTGAGAAAGCTATAGTAACAGCTGTAGAAGTAAGTGCTAACAACTAAGGTAAAGTTAATGACCCATGCATGATTTT